>AYEL01088266.1:0-14317 GCA_000484575.1 Olivierus martensii
CCTGTGAATTTGGTTAATGTTTCCTGGAGTGTGTCAGTGAGTTTATTTATTAGGTCAGTGTCAGTGTTGTTGATGGGCTGTGTATTGTCATTGATGTATGTTATTTCTGGTGTCTGTTCCACATCGTGTTCTATTTGTGTGTGTGAATCAGTTTTGTGTTGCGATATTTGTTCTGCTACCTGAGTTTTAATGTTTTCTAATGTACTGTGTGGTATGAGATTTCTGTGGATGATGGTTCTTCTTTGATCTGCTATGCATTGTTTTGTGACTGTGATGTTTAGGTATCTGCTTGTGAATTTGTCATATAGTTCCCTTCTGTACCATGTACTGTCGGTTTCTAATTTTGTGATTGTAGTATGTACGCATGATGAATTCGTTCATGTCAGTTGTCCATTTCATGTTGGCGTGGTTTTCCAGCCTTGGTGGTCTCCGGCTGTGTTACCTGGGAAGTATGCATGATGAATTGTTCATGTCAGTTGTCCATTTCATGCGTTGGTGGTTTTCCAGCCTTTGTGGTCTCTGGTTGAGTTTCCAGGGAAACACTTTGTTATGTACTCATGATGAATTCGTTCATGTCAGTTGTCCATTTCATGCGTTGGTGTGGTGGTTGAGTTACATGGGAAACACGTTGACTGGTTAGAGCTCTGATGTGGTGACCCGTTCCCTACTCTGGGTATATGTATTGCAGTAGCCAAACTTGGGTTGGTGCTGCTTTTGCCACCAGTGGCCAAGGGAGACTGTACTAGACTTTCCGAATGTGAGCCTCTGCCTAACTCAGACCCGGACCTTGTTAACCCGGGAGACGTCCGAGCCGGTATGCTTTCGTTTTCTGCTTTGTGCCATTGCATACAAACAAAACACCACCAAAGTGGGGACACCTGCTAGCATTTGGTTGAGCATAATGGAATAGCCTTCTCGCCCTGGGTGACCCTACTAGAAATATAATTTCTGACATGCATCACCCATTCTGCCCACGTACACCCCTCTGCCACTTTGAGGCAGCATAGCAGATTCAGGAGGGGATATTATTATTATTATTATTATTATTATTTTATTATTATTAAAATAATAAAAAAATGAATCTTTTCAATTATATAAAATGTCTATTCAAAGCTTTTTTTGTATTTGATAAATTTTTAAATTTTTATCAAAAAATTATATTTTTAGATTGCAAATCATTTTAGGCAATAGCTATCTTTTGTGGGATAGTTTAATAATCCAGTAATGTTATGTTTCCTATAGAAAAATATCAGTCAAAAATCAAATTATTTTTGTAAAATTATAAAACTACTATTCTAATATACTACTAAATTGCATCAAAATCATAGTTCGAGTTTTCTCAGTGAAAAGCTTGCATTACCATACGATTTGTGATGTTATTGTCAATAATAATAATCTATATCATGATTAATTAACAAAAATTTTCAATTAATTAAATTTTTATTAGTTATTTCTAAAAACAAAGTATCTTTATAAAAAAATTCCATAAGTATTATTACAATGAATTTACTATTACAGTAAAACTTACGATAAATTCAATACTTACTGATCCCAGAAAATTACTTATAGGATTGATGTTTTAAACCAACAAACTGCTAGCTGCCAATTTAATCTGCAGTCGTATGCATGCTTAGTTGCTTTAGCAGATTAGATTGGCCTATACTTACATGTCATATAGAGCATATTAGCTTATATAACTGTTTATTTTTCCATGTAACTATACTTGAATATGTAAATCAGCAGATATACTCCATAGAAAAAGTTTAGTTTTGATTATGTAATTTTCTAAGGGACTTATATTGCTTCAGGCCATAGAGTGAATGATTAATCTAACTATCCATTCAAGTTGTCTGATACACTTCCCTATATGCCATAGATGTCATTGCTACTCGAACTGCTGAAGGGATTAGTTTTGGTTTTGTTTCTATAAATGTCATCATAAATCTGCCTACATCACAATATTGCAGTGTCTAGAATAGGGGTGGGCAACCCAAGGGCCACATGTGGCCCTTGAGCAAGATTTGTCTAGCCTGACACTAAATTTCTCTGTTGCATATTAATACAGCCCACTGCATCGTGCCGATACGGCGACTGCCTAGACTAGACGGTGCCAGTAAATTCAGGAATATTCGAGATGCTTAGCCACCACTATGAGGAGAAGCAGCTGTGATTCCCACCAATTTGGTTAAGATCAGTTGGGAAGTACAGAAGTTGGATTAGTAAGTTTTGATTGTTTTGAAAAATTTGAAAAAATTTCTGGTCCTAAAATATGTCCAGACCTTCAGGTAGTAAATACAGAAAGGTTGATCAAGAACGTTGTACCTTCCAGAAGAAGTGGACCCAAGAATATTTGTTTGTTATTTATAAGGACAAGCCAATTTGTCTGATATGTAATGAAGCTGTCGTGGTTTTAAGAGAGTACAATTTAAAAAGACATTATACCACCAAACATTTTCAAAAATATGAAAGTTTAACAGGTCTATTAAGAAGCGATAGAATCGAAAAGTTAAAAAAAAAAATTAGCTGTTCAACAAACTGTTTTACTAAAACGCAGTGAAGAAGTTGAGGATATCAATCGGATGAGTTATGTTGTTAGTAAGAAACTGGCAGATCATTTGAAGTCGTTCTCAGAAGGCGAGTTTGTGAAAGAATGCTTAATAGAAGTGGCAAATATCTTGTGTCCAGAAAAAAGTAAAAAGTTTGCAGAAGTTAGTTTATTCAGAAGAACAGTTACAAGATGAATAGGTGCACTGGCAGAAAACAAAAGTAGCGCTTGGTGAAGTCGTGGAAAAATGTGTAGCATTTTCCCTAGCATTGGACGAAACCACTGATATTACTGATACAGTGCAAAATAGCAATTTTTATTCATGCAGTTGACCAGAATTTGAAAATAACAGAAGATTTGCTCGCACTTTGAGCCATGAAAGACACTACAAAGGAAATTTGAAGAAATTGTTAATGTTTTTAGTGCTTTTAGACTGGACTGGGCAAAGTTAAGCAGTGTTACTACAGATGGAGCTCCCGTGATGATAGGGAAAAATGTGGGGGTTGAAGGTAAAATAAAATCAGAATTATCAAAGAGAAATATTGACATTAATAGTCTGTTTGCATTTCACTGTATCATTCATCAAGAAAACCTCTGTGCAAAATCATTAAAATTCACGCATGTAATGGAGACAGTTGTTTTATTGAATCGAGAGGTTTGAATCACTGGCAGTTCCAGCAATTCCTGCAGGACTTGGAATTGGAATATGGAGACCTCGTTTCTCATTGTGAAGTTTGCTGGCTCAGTAAGGGCAAAATGTTGAAGCAATTTTATGAGTTAAGAGAAGAAGTGCAAACTTTTATGGATATGAAGGGCAAATCCATACTAGGAACCTTTGAGAGATAATGCATGGTTATCTGATTTTGCATTTTTGGTTGTCACCAGCTGCTTGAACGAGCTAAATATGAATATGCAAAAACTAGGACAACTTGCCCATGAGCTATTCACCCATGTAAAATCTTTTCAAAGCAAACTTTGATTGTGGGAAAATCAGATTTGTGCAGGAAATACATATCATTTTCCAACTCTAGTAGCCCATAAAAATTTTGATAAGAATGCCCTTGCATAGGAACTATCTTCATTAAATACAGAATTTACATCCAGATTTGAGGAGTTCTGTTCATGTGAACTTCGGTTCCAAATATTCATGACACCTTTCAATTTGGACATGGAGCAAGTAGAAATGTCACTTCATCATACTTGAACTCCAGGCAGATGATGATCTGAAAAGTCAGTTTCATGAAGTACCTCTGCAAGATTTTTACGTGAGACATGTTTCCAAAGATTAATTTTATATGTAAAATGATGTCCCTCTTTAGCAGTACTTATTGCTGTGAGCAATTTTTTTCAAAAATGAATTTTATGAAATCAAAAAACAGATCATGTATTATCGATACTAATTTGGAAAGCTCCTTATGCGTAGCATCATCACTTTCACCAAATATTGAACTTCTTGCTAAAGAAAGGCAATCCCAAGTTTATCATTAGTTAGAGTTGCAACACTATATTATTTTATTATATGTAATATCAATGCTATGTATACTTACATATCTCCTTCTCTTTTTTAAATAAATACTATTATCATCAATTGTTTTTGTTTTGACCTGTGGCCCACCATAAATTTTTCTATACCGCCTCCTACAAAAAAAGGTTGCCCACCCCTGGTCTAGAACAATAAAATTATTTAAAATTTCAGTAAAATAAATGATTTTTGTACAATTTATTGATTTATGTATTATTTTAGGTTTTATATACCTATTTTAAGTATTATTTTGTGATTATTTACAGATAATTTTCTTTTTGAGATATAAAGTTAGCAGTAGTCACATGGATAAATCACGTGACTTATCTGCTTGGTTTATTGACTTGAAGATTTTGCAGTCAGTTGGGCCAAAATTTAATGTATTGTTATGAAATTTCTAAGATACACTTAGAACATGTCAAATTAAATTTTTATATATAAATTTTATCAATTTCATTGTATTCTAAGTTTATCACTTTGTTGTTTTAGTAATTTTTTTACAAGAAAATAAACAATGATTTTTTGATAATTTTTTGGCCCCATATATGAAGTGCAATCAGATAGATCAGACAAAAAAATTATTAAACTACATACTCTAAGATTTCTAATGATATATAATACTTGTAGTATGATGAAAATGTAAGTTAAACTTCATAAATTATTATCAAATATAATTTGTATTTGTTAATTAAAATAAATATTTTATGTAAAAAAGTTTATTTATTAATTACATTTCTTTATACATGCATTTAATAATTGCAGTGGAAATATTTAAAGGGCATAGCAAAAAAATAATTATAAAATAGTAATTTCTCATTAATAAAAATACATTGTACAATAATCCATTTCAGTTTTTGATTTAAAAAATTTTTTTAAAGATTCGAGACTCAAACCTGCATCCTTCCAATCACATCTGACAGTAATCGAATAGTGAATACATTATGCTATGGGAGCACTCATTTAATTGATAATATCAATTGTTATATAAATAACATAGAAAACTTTAAATTCTTTTTTTTTTTTCCATGAATGCTTGAGAATTGCATTTCATTACTTTATCATGGGTTTGTGGGAGAGTAGTACTACAACATTTAAAAATTGGCAAAATCAGAGGGGGCCATGGTTGACATTTCTCTGGTAAGATGGTTCAGGTATCAATAGATGCAAGATTTTATAATAGTTATGCCTGATTGTTTTTATTTTTAAATTGTACCTTTGATTTTCCTGTAATTGTTGGAAAAGTAACTAATTATGAAATTTCAGAAATTTCCAATAGATGGCCGGACACACATTTTCCAATTGACATAATGTCTCATATTTTTCTCTATCAGCTTGGGAGGCAATTATTGTCAATAAATACAAAATTTTATATAGCTATGCACTTTTTTTATTTTTCACAATAATTTTTACAGATAAATCAGAAGTCAAAGTAAAAATTTGATATATCTGTCAATAACTAAAAATACAGTGGTCCCTGGTTATAACATGGGTGTGTGGGGTGGTGATCCGACCTGCATTTATAAGACAACTGCACCATAACCAATGGCTTCTCTTATTCTCTAATTTAGTGATTCTAAATTAGAGAATAAGAGAGAGCTGTTCAATTTATCCAAGAAGGTTCATAATCTTCCTTCTTCTGCAATCCATCCTTGTATTGTTCCTTCCGAAATATCCAACTCCTGTTTTTTATTTGTGCTTTTGAGACACCACTTTTCACTCGATCTATTATGTTTAGTTTCTCTTTAATGATATACGATTTTCTTTTATTGTTTGTCATTGTCCATTAAATAAATTAAATGTTATTAAAACAATAACTACAAGGTTGTTCAATAAGTTCGCGGAGCGCCATCTATTAGTCAAAATTAGAACTAAAACTTCGACGCCATTTTCATATTTGTTCTTTCTTAGAAACACGTCAAAAGTTTCATTTCGATCTGTTAATTTATTCATTGTTTAACCGCCCTTTATATCTAACGTGTTGTGCCTTTTTTTCAATATGGATAAAATTGAGCAAAGTGCAGTTATTAAATTCTTTGTAAAGAAAGGTTTAAAGGCAATGGAAATTCATACCGAAATGGTGAATGTGTTGGGTGAATCTGCTCCTTCAAAAACAATGGTTTGCAAGTGGGCTAGTTTGTTCAAAAGTGGTCGTACCAGCCTTGAAGACGATCTGCGAGAGGGACGTCCAAAAACTGCATCAACACCGGAAATCATCGGAAAAATACCGGATATGGTATTGGAAGACCGTCGATTGACTGAAAGAGATTTAGCAGAGGCTTTAGGCATTTCATTGGGCACAGTGAGCAATATTTTGAGTGTTAATTTGGGTTTCAAAAAACTATGTGCAAAATGGCTGCCGCATTCTCTAACGATGGAGCAAAAACACATTCCAAATTAACACTCAAAATATTGCTCACTGTGCCCAATGAAATGCCTAAAGCCTCTGCTAAATCTCTTTCAGTCAATCGACGGTCTTCCAATACCATATCCGGTATTTTTCCGATGATTTCCGGTGTTGATGCAGTTTTTGGACGTCCCTCTCGCAGATCGTCTTCAAGGCTGGTACGACCACTTTTGAACAAACTAGCCCACTTGCAAACCATTGTTTTTGAAGGAGCAGATTCACCCAACACATTCACCATTTCGGTATGAATTTCCATTGCCTTTAAACCTTTCTTTACAAAGAATTTAATAACTGCACTTTGCTCAATTTTATCCATATTGAAAAAAAGGCACAACACGTTAGATATAAAGGGCGGTTAAACAATGAATAAATTAACAGATCGAAATGAAACTTTTGACGTGTTTCTAAGAAAGAACAAATATGAAAATGGCGTCGAAGTTTTAGTTCTAATTTTGACTAATAGATGGCACTCCGCGAACTTATTGAACAACCTTGTATATTTGTAAAACTCACTAAAGTCATGAAACAGTCATCAAAAAAACATATGTATCAGATACAAACTCCCACTACAAATAACCTTCATGATAATCTTTTGTCGTGCCTTTTATTTTCTTTGAATACTCGTGCTGCCATCTGAAAATTTTTAAGTTTTTCTTTTCAAAGATATTTTGAAATTTATATAAATTACCATCAGAAATTAACATGAATTCAAATTTCTATTTTATCATAAATAATAATAACAGTTCCGGAAGTTTTATTATTTAGTTCTGTTATGACGACAAGAAGTTAGCAAGGTGGATGGATGTTGTTTATGCATTGTATTATATTTTTCTCAATATCTCTTTCAAAAGAATGGGAAACAGGAAAGACCTGCAGTATATCCGAATCTGCAGTATAAACGACAGCATTATATCCGGGGAGCACTGTATAAATATCTTAAATACATTGATAATTACAGATATTTATACCTGTATTTATTGAAAATCCAAGTATTAGTGAAATTTGTTTTATAATATATGGTGACAGGTATATTATGTCACTGATGCATGATTTAATTAAGCCTCAGTAGGCTGTCATGATGAGAAAAGATTCAAATTTTATAAATTTTTTAACATTAAATTGTTAATTGTTAATTGACAATTTGGTGTTAAAAAGAATTTAATTGATTATTTAAACATCAAAAATAACCATACTGAAAGCCATCCTATAAAAATACCTTTATAATAACGGGCAGCATAGCAGCTTGTCAATGTTACTATGATGTTAATCGCTTATATCAAATATATATAAGAGGATGTTGGCGAATAGCTTATCTTCAGTCATTCCATAAAAATCTTTCATCTTACCATGACCTTAATCATATAATGCTTTTAGAAAATTACATTATACATTTTGAAATAAATGAATGTTTGATTGAATTTATATGCCATTTTGATTGACATAAGATGAATTATTAAACACAATCCAGTCATAATTTCCTTCAAATAATTCACACAATATTTCTTCAGTAATACAAATTACACAGAAATGTGGATACTTTGATGATGATGATAGATATTATTATTTTGATAACAATTCTAAGTTTTTTAAAACATTTTATAAAAATATATAAAAATATCAGTAATACAATTTCTGCAGAATTACACACCCCATAAAATTAGCATAAATTAATAGATTATAACAGATATATAAAAATTTCTTTAAAGAACAATACTTCTATCAGGTGCTCTTATGGAGTTACAGCTGTTCAAAGTTTAACTTTAGTGATGTCACTTTCGGTGAAGGCAACTATGAGCATATTCATATCACATTGCAATGATCTTAGCTTTGTATTATGAATTTCCAAGAGAAGCATGTGCTGAGATTGAATTGTACATTTGTAGAAAGAAAGTGTCCACTTCTGATTTTTATGGAACATTGTTGCCAATAAGCATTTTTAGTCCCATTACTGGATAGGGTTCAATGGACTGGGCCCATATCCACCTAAAAAAGTAGGTGTGGGCTAGACTCCTGAAGAACTGCTGATATGGGACCCAGGTCTTTCAATGTATTGACTCTACTGTGTGATCCTCCAGGCTAACTCTATTACTCTTGATAGTGTATGTTATGCCAGACATCAGTAGTTAATAGCAAAACAATGAAAATTAAAGTATTACAGGTATCCCTTCTATAACACAGTAGATAGGTTCCTGGAAAACATGGTGTTGTGTGAAGTCGTGCTATATGAGACCTGGAACCAATACAAAAAGGAGAGTTACATTCTAAAACCAATTCCAAACAAATAACTTTCTTTAATTTTTATTAAGAATATTAATAACACAAAACATAAAGAAAGAAACATATATATTTTAGGGTTTTATGTATATATAAACATATATATACATAAAACCCTAAAAACAATATATGTAAAACAAAAGGAAAGATAAAAGTTTACAGCCTATATAATATTCATTTAATAATTATATCTTCCTTACTGCCGTTCACCAAGAACTTTTTTCTTTTTAACAATATCAACTTTCTGAACTTTTTTAATGCATTTAAAGTTGGTGTATCTTCTTCTCTCTTTACAAAATTTGCAATCTAACCTGCTCACCATCTGCTAGAAAACAATCATTCCTTAACATAAACCCAAAAACAATTTAAGAATAAAGAAGCTTTTCTATTTCATATTTCTCTATTGAAGAAAAAAATTTATTTTTTTATCCAAGAACTGAATGTTTGGAACACAAAATACTTAGTGGTCGCCAATTAATTCAATTTTAAATCGAAATTGAAAATAGATTGCATATCGTCCTTTTCATGGCAAACAAGTGGAATTGCATTTATGACTAATTTTAGCAAAGTATTTCCCAATGATTGCATTTTGTGTGTGTATATTCCTAGAATAGATTTACAAAAATTAATGAAAATGTTTTGAGTTGTAGGAGAGTAAACATAATTTTCTAAATGTGTCAAGTAAAAATTATGCGGTAGAAGTACCGTGTTATATTCTGCAATTTTCTAATCATGTTAGAGCGAAACCGTGTTGTAAGAAGCCATGTTATAGGAGGGATACCTGTATTTGTAAAGCAAGGGTTCCCAAAATGCAGCCCGCAATGTCAGATCATTCGCCATCTTGAATTCATAGAGATAATTTACATTTTTACAAATAATAAATAAATTTTAGCATATTATAATTAAAAATTATTCAGTTAAAAAAATACATGTAAAAGTGCTTCCAAATATGTTTTTCATTTGAAAGCACTTATATTTGGCGAAAGAACTTTCTCAATCATAAGAAATTAACATTAATTATCAAAATTAATTGAAGAACATTTACAAGTGGTGTTAAGAAAACATACAACCGATTTAGAACCAAGGCTCAGAGATGATATTAAAAGAAAACTTCACAAGTCACACACTTCAGATTGACAAATTTATTATTATTATTTTTTTTTTTTTTAACAATATTGATGAATTTATTATTATTATTATTTTTTTTTTTTTAAATTATTTAGTTACTTTTGTTTAAAATAACACATTTCAAAAATAATTAAACAGTTTGTAATAAAAAGTAAATATTGTCATAAATAAAGAACAATTGTGTTATAAAAGTAGTATAAATCTTTCCATTTTGTCTAATTTTTTATCGATTTGGACATATTTTTCCATAACACTTTTTTTTTTTTTGCCTGCCAAATATTTTAGAATTTACAATTTGGCCCACGTAGACAAAACTTTGGGAACCCCTGTTGTAAAGTATTGATACTTAAAAACATATCACTAAAATATATTGAATATTTCATATAATTAATTTTTAATTGGAAAATAATTTATTTGCATAAATATAGAGAGAAATTTCCTGAAACATTGAAGTTTCAAATATTTAAAAAAAAAATACATAGGCTGAAATTAATGACTGCATATCATAAAATAATATAAAAGAAATTCTAAATTTTTTAATGCTTTTTCTGAAGACAGTGCATTTTCTCTAAGAAAGTGGTGCTATCATAGAATCAGAAGTGGCTTTACATAGGTCATTTAAATTTTAGCTTAGAAAGAAACTAAAGTAATACATTTGGATGGTTGCTGATATGCAATTATTAGTTTTGCAATAGTTGCACAACAGTTTGATCCATGAACTGGCCAACTCTGCTCACATATACAACTAAATCATCAGTTAAACTGATGCAAGCACACATGGTACAGGTTGATGATCAAAAATCCGGCAATTAATATTCTGGTTCTATCAGTTTTTCGGCATGAATGTTGGAGTGCATTTTTAAATTTACTAAGGCGCTAGAAATTTTTTTAACATTTTAGTATTTTTTCTGGCTTTGCTTATTGGCATTATATAAAATCTTTTAACTTTTTTTGAAGATACAGTAACAAATTAAAATTCTGTAAAACTTTTTATTTAGTTAAATTAAAATTCTGAGGAACTATTTTATTTAGTTGAATTAACATTGTAGAATTAATAGAGTTATTGAACATTAAAATTTCATTTGCTTTTCATTTAGTATTTAATTTTATTTCTTTAAAGCACAAGTACAAGTTGTCCTTTTCTGTTAAATATATACTGTATATATATATATATATATGACCTATATCAAAAATCCGGCATTTTTGAAAATCTGGCAAACATCAGGTCCCGAAGTTGTCAGATTTTTGATTATCAACCTATACTAAACTTTTTAATCTTAAGATGGATTTCATTGAGTTAGCTATGGTGCTCTTC
Organism: Olivierus martensii; assembly: GCA_000484575.1. NCBI lineage: Eukaryota > Metazoa > Arthropoda > Arachnida > Scorpiones > Buthidae > Olivierus > Olivierus martensii. Next base: position 11,189 of record AYEL01088266.1, read on the forward strand.
AGCTAAAAAGAAGGAAGAAAATAAGAGAAAGGAAGAGTCATTATAGTTTGTAGATGCCATTATATATCTAATTTTTTAGTAATAAACTTTTTTGTAAAATTTATTTTTTATTGATTAGTTAGTTAATAAATGAAGCAAATTGACTGCTTATTTTTTGTACTTGTGATGACAAGTTTCATTCATAAAACCATAGAACTGATTGTTTTTCTTTTCTTCAATGAAATTATTTGGTTGCAGGTGAGCTTAGACACTTTTAAATATGTATGACACAAAACAGTTGCACAACTGAGTAGTTTGTGTCAAAACACAAAGTGTTAAGTAGGCCAATTGAACAGTCTCATATCAGTTGCATGTGAGCGAATTGCCATATAAACCCTTGGTAGTCACTCTTGTAACCAAACTGTTGCGGAATGGAAAATTGCATATCAGTGACTAGACTTTATCAGCTTATAAAATGCTTTGGCATAGAAGACACACCTTAATTATGGAATGGCAAATTTCAGAAAAGATTTATTATTAATTCTATGTAATTTAAAATTCAATAAAAATAAAACCCAAAAATATTATTCAGTATTATTTAATTTCACATTCATTACTGACATAATCATTTTATCCTCAACATCATAATCACTGATTAGGGTTTAATGTTTAACTGAAATTCACTGTTTATTCCAATAACAGCAATCATACAATTAGTGTTTCCAAATACCCAACATTTTGGAACTTTCAGGAATTGAGAAAGGGAAATTGTATTTCCCAAGAATTCTTGAGAATTCCTGAAATAATCTTTCTCATTTAATTTTCATTGATCATCTGTAATATGGCTACAACAGTAAATATTAATAGACTGAAAACCATAGAGAAGGTGTGGCAACTGGGGTTTGTGGCCCCAGTGCAGTCTTTCAAATAATGATTGTTTTCTCTCAAACTTTCTGCTTTCTCGAGATTCGAAAATTCTTGAGAATCTCGAGATTTCAATAAAAAAATTTAATAAAAAAAATACCTGTTTTTAATAAGGATAAAAACAAAATGAGGCAGAAAAAATCATGCAAAATGAAAACAAATAATATTGGGTTGTTTTATATTTGTTTTTATTTAATATTTTAATTAATTGAAAAAAATAGATCACATTTCAAAAATATTGAAAAAAAATAATCATATTTGTTTTACAGTTAGGGAGTTTTTATTAAAATAACAAACAAATAGACTGTTTATATTGAATATCTGCTAAACGAGTTCTGATTTGGATACAAAAATTTCAGAAATGGAATTTTTATGCCCAAACTTATGTGGATCTATGAGTTTTTAGCCTATACCATTACTTATTTTTTTACACATCACTATATTTGACTATCTAGATCAGGGCTGTCCAAAAGGCGGCCCGCCAAGCCATTTTGTGCAGCCTGCAAGGCTTTCATGATTTGTGATATAAATTTACTTTTTAATGTATTTTCGCTTTTATTTATTACTTTTTTTAAAAGGTTAATAAAAAATATCCTAAAATTTAATTATATTAACTCAATTAATTAATTTTCTCTTAATATTATTTAATTATTTAATGATCAACAAGCTATCAATGACATCACATTTTTATAAGACTCAATTACACATCAATTTTAGCTATCCATGACATCACATTTTTATAAGACATTCAATCACGTCAATTTTAGTTTTACTATTTCCGGTTTAAAGTTTTGAATTGTGACCGTATTTTAGTTATTTTTTGGTTTCTATTTATAGTTTTGAATTGTGACTGTATTTTAGTTTTCTATTCTGTTATTTTTTGGTTTCTAACACACATTTCAGGGATTGTGTGACCGTTGTTGTAAGATTCTGTTTTAATTTTATTTTACTGTATTTTTATTTTACCGTGGGTTCGTTGCACTTGTGAAATGAGTGAGAAAAAAACGTAAAATACAAAATGAAAATTGAGTATATTAGTAATGACCAGTGGGAAAATGACTTTTTCATAACAAATCACATGGGTAAACTGCTTTGTTTAAGGAACTTTTTCCTAACTTTTGTGATTTTGGTCGGAAAGTAATATCAATGCTTGGTAATAGGCTATTTATTTGTGTGGACGTGCACTTTCTAACATGAAAATAGTTAAGAATTGATTCAGAGCCTGCCTTGGAGATTCTTCTTTTACATATTCTGCGGATAATTACAACAGGAATGGATGTAAATATCCAGCCCTTGTAAATGCTGCTGCCCTTCTCATTTATCACATTAAATAGGTACATACATATTATTTTTATATTTGTTAACATGTTTATTGGATGCAATCTGGTAAATATAATTTTCTAACAAGATTTGTTAATTTGGAAATAAGATTGGTTTCCAAAAAGCATTATATTTATGCATTCTGTTTGTTGATACAATAGCATATCAAGTACCAAAGCCCCTCCCGCTTTTTTGTAACTGTGGCCCTCCATATCTCTAGTAAAGACAGCTATGGCCCTCGGGTTCATTATAATTGGACAGCCCTGATCTATAGTCCATTTACGTTAAGAAGAAAGCTGAAGTAAACAAACCGCATCACTGAGACATGTATTCTGTAGCCGAGACAGTGCGTTCATTGGCTAGAACTATTTTTGGCCAAAACGCACGTGGCGAACACGGATCACTATAGTGATCCGTGTGGCGAATATAAGTGAAACATTTCTACCGAAACTAACGAATACAGTATTACATCAAACGTCTTGACATGACATAAAAAGTCTTTTCTAATAATGATTTCAGTAAATTTCTTAAAAATATCTATATTACTTAATTATATATTAAACTATATTCTGTATTTATTATAATATTGAATTATACCTGTTATTCTGAATTCCTGAATTCTTCTACACCGCTTATGTTATCATCAGAATCAGTAGTTGTGATTATTAATTTTTCTGCGACGCTGTCATGAAAAAAATCAGCTTTCCAAAATTGTTCCTCAATCGAAAGTACATGCTTTATATATTGTTTCCAGTTTTCGGCAGTTACCATTTTTATGCCTTACTTGGCTAAATCTTTCACTTCACATAATTTAAATGATGTATTGTTACGAGCAATATAACCCTTGATCTGACTCCAAGCCATTTCGATAGGGTTCAATTATGTTGTTACTGTAGAAAAATACCC
>AYEL01088267.1:0-22999 GCA_000484575.1 Olivierus martensii
TTTTATTTATTACTTTTTTAAGAGATTAATAAAAAGAATTCTAAAATTGAATTATATTAACTCAATTAATTAATTTTCCTTAATTATTAGTAATTATTTAATGATCAACAAGCTATCAATGACATAACACTTTTATAAAACTTTCAGTCACGTCAATTTTAGTTTTAGCTATTTCAGTTTAAAGTTATTTTTTTGTTTCTAACACTCACCATTTCAGTGATTGTGTGACCATTGTTGTGAGATTCTGTTTTAATTTTATTTTACTGTGAGTTCGTTGCATTTGTGAAATGAGTGAGAAAAAGCGTAAAAAACAAAATGAAAATTGAGTATATTAGTAGCGATGGGAAAATGACTTTTTCATAACAAATCACATGGGTTAACTGCTTGGTTTAACGAGCATTTTCCTAACTGATTTTGGTCGGAAAGTAATATCAATGTTTGATAATACTTATTTGTGTGAAAGTGCATTTTCTAACATGATCAATTTAAGAATTGATTCGGAACCTACCGTGAAAATTCTTCTCTTTTACATATTCTGCGGATAGCTACAACAGGAATGGATGTAAATATCCCATCCCTTGTAAATGCTGCTGCCAGCCCTATTTATCACAATGAATAGATACATACATACTTTTTACATTTTTTAACTGTTTATATTTTATAACTTTTTGTTAACATGTTTATTGGATGCAATTTAGATAAATATAATTTTGTAATAAGGTTTGTTAATCTGAAAATAAAATTTGTTTCCAAAAAGCATTATATTTTTGAGTTCCGTCTGTTGAGATGATAACAATTAAGTATCAAAGAAAGTTTCAACCAAATTCTGTTAGAAATTTGTAACTATAATTTCTATAAATTAAATAATTTCCACAAAACTTTATTAAATAGTAAACTTATTTAAAATGATAATGAGCAACAATTATCTCGCCCCTTTTTTGTAATTGTGGCCCTCCAATATCTCTAGTAAATATGTCTATGGTCCTCGAGTTCATTATAATTGGACAGCACTGTTCTAGACCAACAAATACATCTCTTAGAAAACGTTTTGGACTCTTCTATTTTGGCTAACTTGTAAGTAATTTTCTTAAGACAGCTCTATAATCGTGACTATTGAGTGAAGATGGGAACTTTTGGGAATGATTGAGGGCTAGCTATTCATTCATATTCTCTGAAACACTATATCAGATCACACTATATTGTATTTCCTATTTATCATAGACGTCATTAGACGTAATTGTTACTCTATGAACAGCTGAAGTAGTAAAAACCAGATGTTGTTTTGGCTTTATTATGTAAACGTCATCACAAATCTGCCCATGGCATAATATGACAGGTCTACAATAATAGAAATGTTTAAAATTGCAATTAAAATGAATGAGTTTTGTACAATTTTTTGATTTATAAATTTATGTATTATTTTAGGTTTGCATGCGTATTTTAAGTATTATTTTGTGATTAAATTCAGATAATTTTCCTTTTAAAATATAAAGTTAGTAGATTTGATGCAGATAAACCATATAATTTATTCACTTAGTTTATTGACTCGATGATGTCGCAGGGCCAATATAATTAATATATTGCTATGAAATTTTTAGGATACAAATTTGCAGAATTTTTTTTTAATTCTCGAGATATATAAGAATTTTTCTTGGGAATCAAGAATGAATTTTTTTTTATAAATCAAGATTTCTTGAGACGAGAATCTTGAGTACAATCACTACTATCAAAGGTTTCGAGATACTCCTATTCAAAAAAGTCGATGCAAAAAATGAGCATTGAGACAATTCATAGTTGATAGCAACTAGTTGTTCCAACTTTTATTTCTATTTAAATATGAAATTTCATGACTAATGCATCTCTTGCCCTAAGCGGTAAAAGATCAATACAATATCATTTTGGCTAGGTTTCTGTTATATTCCAGGTTTTCTTAAAATATAAACAATGTAATTAATGCAAACTTTATTTAACTAAACCTTATAGTATACAGTGAGTTTTTATGAATATCACACAATATATTAATGTATATCACAATTGTCAGCTGCAAACAAACTGACCGAATATAGATGATATTATCAGGTGTCACTTTGTGGAAATGATTCATTGTGGTGACCAGAAACAGTTTGTGTTTACACAGAAAAATATTTATTTTCACAACTCAGGATTTGACTACAAGGTCATATTAAGATAAGCTACCTTAGATTTCCTTAGTTCACCTGAAGATGACTTTGTATTCAAATCGTAGGATGTGAAAATAAATATTGCTTTGTATAAATACAAACTGTTTTCTGTCTTCCATGATCAAATGTGCTCAATTTACAAGAGCTAAAATTAGCTGATCATGTTAACTCTGACCTGTTGTATTTTATTTTAGTATGCTCTTTTATTATTTATCATTATTTTCAATATTATCTAATGTATTATATTTTAGTTTAAGAGTTGACTTACTTCCACATTCTCCATCTCAATATATCGCAATCACATGTTATGGATGGACATCCGTCTTCCAGACGAGCTTTCTCGGATAATGACATCATCATCTAATCTAAATAAGTTTACCACTGATCCGATATCGCACACGTATTTAGTGACACAAGTCAAAAACTTGCATTTTAGTGTTGGCACCATTTTATAACTTGGGAAGCAATCCTCCATCATCTTTTGAAACCATTTTCCCAAAAAACGGTTTCAAAAGATTACAATTTTTGAAAAAACTATTAGTTATATAATGGTTTTTAGTTAAGCTGATTTCGTAGTTTTTCCAATTTTCTCAAAATGTTCGTTTTTGAGTTGTGTCACTTTAGAAATACGTGTGCAATATGAGAAAATAGAACGATCTTATATTGAGGTTTTGTTCGTATATAATTAAATTGTATAGAGGATGACATGAATTGATAACTCTGTAAGCTAATAAATTTAAACTTATGTGTATTTATGTAAATGAAGTAACACGGGACTGTACATCACTCGATATAAAAGCAGATGCAACCAATGACTCAACGAGGTATTGTATCAACGTAAGGTTGGCTAAGTGACATTGGAATTGTTGTAAAGGTCTACGATTGTTTGAAGTTTGTATTGGTGGTGGAGGTAGTAGATTTAATTAGTAATTAAGATTTGTTCTTGTGAATAGTTGTTTTGATATTTGAATTGGATTATTCAAGTTTTGTTGGTTAATTGATTGTTGCTTTATTATAGTTCCAATAAAGCATTTGTTAACACTTTTTGTTAAGGTTTTGGAATCTAATAAATTTATAATTTTTTATTATCTAACTTGTTTTGAGAAATTCAATTTATTAGCATAAGTTTCTATAGGTGTGAAGGGATTATAGAACGGCAACTGTTGAATTAAATACAATCCACTTCCATCCAAATTAATAATTTAATAACAAGAACAATTTTATGTACATAACGTAATTCAAGTTGTACGGAATGGTTACACGGAGATTTTGCGGAGTACAGACCGACACGTCTGGCTGTTAGCGTCACTACCGTAAAAGAGAAGTGCTCCTGTTGGACGACAAGCGGTACCGGTTACTTCTGGTGCAGTGCTGCCCTCTGATGGTAGTTGGATATTTCGCCACAGGTGGGTACAGATTGGCCGAACCGCACCTGTATTGTAATGGTGCGATACAGGTTCACGCTCACTTAGGACTTATATTTTTAACGCCATGAACCACCAGCGCACATCTCATGAACCTGTCGCCGCGATCCATTCTCTGTCGGTTTTTCCATGATCACAAAGAGGTTTGCAGGTGCAGTGTGGACATGTTCAAAAAAGTTTGTGCAAGTTCTGCAAACTACAAATTTCAAGGTAAACATGTTTTATTTATTAATTTCGATTACTGTGGGTAAGGGTTGATTAGGCCCATTTTTGGCCTATGATACAGTCAATATATTGTTTATTTTTTAGAAAACTTTTGGTTATATTACACTTTGTCGGAATCTATCCTATTTGTTGTGTATAAACACCGATAAGTACACTGTGTTTGCCACTAGATCGCTCTTATTGCAGTTTGCTGGAGATGCGTGATGGGTTCGTAGTGTTGTTATTTCCACGAACCTGTATCGCACTGCTACAACACAGGTGCGGTTCGGCCAATCTGTACCCACCTTAACATTGTTCGTTCTAGTTCTAACACTTAATCGGTACTTTTAGTTGTAAGTTCTGATTTCTGGTTTTGTTTCATCGGTTAGACATTACATTGTTGTTTAGATTGTTGAAAAGTTAATTATTTTTAAGTTAGAATTTAGTTAAAGACCTCAGCTCAGGCAGAACTGTGGATTGCAGAGTTGTTAGAACCATTAGGTTTAGTTGTAATTAATAGTATTGATATTTGTTAAAATTCGCGACTTTGCAGTGTGTTATCTGATTCTGGTGTCACATGTGCATTTCTAGTGGCATATAATATTGTAACACAATGTAACTTTAAATAGTGATAAATAAGAATAAATGTCTAAAAAATACATTATGATGATATATTTATTTCCCATTGTGGATATTACTGGATTCTAGGAGCCGATTTCCTGACCAACTTTACTCTGGATTTGAGAACGGAAAAAAGAAAAAATTCTCGAGAATGGGCGGGAAGGAATTCTCGCTCGGAAACACTACATACAATTATTGAAAATTTAGTACTGACTATCCATTATAATTGTTCTAATGATGTATTCATTAACTATATTTTGTCACTTGTTTAACCTCTCAATTTTTATGTATGTTGTATTTTCACTTTAGCTTATAAGATGCAGAGTGAGTTTTAAATCTTATTTATAAGGAAAAAAGTGTATCTTTAAAATTGATAAATATGATAAACTTTATTATTCATCAACAAAAATTAAGTTTCTTGATGAATTTAAATAAAAACATTATGTAATGAATAATTAAGATAACATGAAATTGTATGTAATTCAGTGTTGTTAATATGATTAAAAAGATGAAAAATTACTGCTTTGTTACTTTGGTGGTATTGCAAGCCAATCTAAAAGTCTCAGAAGTATCCTGAATACTGGAATCCCATTCATCTTTTCCAGTATTCAAATACTTGTATTGATACTGAAAAATTCAGTGTTTTTATATTAATTTATAAAATAATTGTTTATGATGTATTCTCTCACAGATTATAAAAATGATTAATATTTTTGACAATAGGATAAACTTTAGTTTTCTAATAGTGTCTCTATGTGATATTTCAACTAAATTTTACTTAATGTTTCTTAAGAATTATTATAGCATGTAGAATTTGGATAAATACAATGATCCTATCATCAGTTATGAATAATAATAAATTTGGCTCCCACTTCATATTTACCAAGATTTGTTTATAAATTTAAAAATTCAACTTAAATTTATTAAGAACATCATCTCATCTCAAGCAACATAACTCAAGTGACTAATCATCTTTCAAAGATCTTGACAGGCAGGACATAAAAATTAAAAATATACATTAATTCTCACAAGATTGATTATTTTGATTGAAATGTTCAGATAAAATTCACAAAACTCCGTGAATTTATACACAAATCTCTACTCTAATGTTTTTCAAAGTGTGATGGAAAGGGTGGTTGATTATTGATATTTCTGTAAAAAGCTTGAGGACTCAAATGTATAAGTAGATCACTGGTTTGAAGAATCTACTTATACCTTTGAGTCCTCTTCTTTTTACAGAAATACCAAAAATCATCTCAATAATAATCTTAAAAAAAAATTATAAATATTAGTCATACCTGCATAGAAAAATATAGACCAGATTTTTATCTAATCTATAAATCCGTTTTATTTTCATGCTCTGAGAAATTGAATATAGTGACGACATTTTTATCGCATGGATGATAACGTTGACATTAATGAATTTATAACTGGGATAACCGATCCGACATTAGGCCTAAGCCTGCAACTCGAACAAGACAGTGTAACCAACGTCTACTTTTTAGACAGCAACATCACTATCGATAACTCTGAATATAGAAGTTCCGTCTATAGAAAACTAGTGGGTTGGGCCACCTTGATGTTAAGTGAGGTCATTTCATTAATACATTAATTGATTATTAATTAAAAATTAAGGCAGCAAAATGGAGTAAAGTCCTGTTTTCCTGTATAGGCAATCCCCAACTTAAATAGATCCATACTTCTGTGTAGGATTATTTTTAGCTGAGTCAATCCTGAACCTAGATCCCCTTCAGAAAAACTGAAGATGTGGAACTCTAAATTGAATCTGATCCTCCAAGATGATAAGCAATTGCTTTATCATATGATTTATGATTATATTAATATAAGCACCTTTTTATTATTACATCATTGTGATACACTAGTACTGTATAACATGTGCTCCAAAATATGTAAGTTTTGACATAATGTTTTGTTGTATGGTCCACTTAATGTAATCTGGGGACTGTCTGTATTTCTTTTCTTAATAGAGAGAAAATGAGGTGGAAACCTATAATTATAGAAAACAAAGTACTGTAATAATATTTTATGAGCACAAACTGAAGTGTATAGTATTGTTTAAGAATAATATATTAAATTATATGACATACAGACATTCAATTGGATAAGGTAGGTGCCCAGGATCAGATATGGAATTCACCCTTTGGAAAATTTGTATGATGGGTAAATGAAGTATTTGGTTTCAGTTAATATTGTGAGTTTCAAGAACCCTTATGTTGAATGAGGATCCATTATAATTCAACCCTAGAGGTCTGCAAGTTTTTAAGGATCTGCAGAGAGGTTAAATTTAAGAAACATTGCTCTTCTCAAATCAGCTAAATACAGTAGATCTCCAATTTATGTAGTTTCAACTTATGAGGTTTCAGAGATACACAAATACATCTGTTTATTTTCATTGAATTTCTATAAAATATAAATAAAAAATTCATTATATAATATCGCAATGGGTATCTGCATGTGAATTTGTCAGAGAGTTCCCTTCTGTACCTTGTTATGTCAGTTTCTAATTTTGTAATTGTGTAGTATGTACGCATGATGAATTCGTTGCATTTCATGCGTTGGCGTGGTTTTCCAGCCTTGGTGGTCTCTGGCTATTGTTGGCGTGGTTTTCCAGCCTTGGTGGTCTCCGGCTGTGTTACCTGGGAAGTATGCATGATGAATTGTTCATGTCAGTTGTCCATTTCATGCGTTGGCATGGTTTTCCAGCCTTGGTGGTCTCTGGTTGAGTTTCCAAGGAAACACATTGGCTGGTTGGGCTCTGATGTAGTAACCCATTTCCTACTGTGGTATGTGTATTGCAGTAGCCAGGCTTGGGTTGGTGCTGCTTTCACCACTAGTGGCCAAGGGAGACTGTAGTAAACTTTCCAAATACGAGCCTCTGCCAACCTCACAAATGCGGACCTTGTTAACCTGGGTGACATCCAAGCTGGTATGTTTTTGTGTTCTGCTTTGTATCATTGCATACAAATAAAACACCACCGAGGTGGGAACACCTGCTAGCATTTATTTGAGCAAAATGGAATAGCCCAGAGTAACCCTACTACAAAAAGATTTCTGACTTGCATCGCCTATTCCGCCTATGTATGCCCCTCAGCCACTTTGAGGCAGCTTAGAAGGATTCAGGAGGAGTTGTTGTTATTATTATTATTATTATTATTATTAACTGTATACTTACTAATAATATATTATTTTCCTACTTTATTTGTAGTAGGAAAATAATTCATTTTCATATTATAAATAAAGTAGTTGGAAAAATAAATTATTATTATTTTCCCACTACTTTATTTGTATTATTTATCAAAGGAGAATAATCTAGCACTGATAGCAGCTGAGATAAATATTTTATTAATATAAAAACGCTAACGTTTTCGGCTTCATAGCCATCTTCAGGCAATTCTAAAAAATTTGAATCAAATTTGAAGAAGGAATAAAGCAACTACATTACATTATAAGAGGTTTAGAAGCATATAACTAATACAAATAAAATAATATAATAATATTAATACAATAAAATAATATAATAATAAAATAAAATGATAACATTATAACATAGTTATTAAAAAAATTAATGTTACAGTTAGTTAAACTTAATAGAAAAAGTTCTTTAATGTTTTCTTTTATTGAGCACAAACTTCCATGGGTGGGGTGGCTCCCAGGCGATCTTATCGTTTACTAGGTCTTCCTTCCCGCTTCTTTTTAATATCTCCAACGACTCTGTGATAGTAGGTTTCGTCCCAGGCTTTACTGACTTAATAATCCTTGCTTCATCCCAAAATATACTTAAATCCTTATTATATGCTTCTACCGCCAACGATGTTGACAAATTGGCTTGTTTAATATCCCGTTTATGTTCTGAGATCCTTTTGCTTAGGTTTCTATTCGTAACTCCTATATAGGCTAGATGGTCCTGCGTGCGATTGTCCTTAATTGGAATTCTATAAACACCTTTCTTAGCATGTGGTTTTAAAGGTTCTTTCTCATTCCTTATTAGATTAAATAAGGTCGATGCTCTTCGTGTAGCCAATGTCTTATTAGTCTTCCTTGCTATATTCTTTACTACTTGTAAGTTTTTTAGATTATACGGAACAGGCAAAAAATTGTCTCAAGTGTTTTGTGCTACTTGGTTAGGTGGGATTTGAGGAGGAGATTCTATTTTAGACTTAACATCATTCAATATCTTTGTCGGAAAACAACATGGGTACTCCAAATCGTTTCTGACAAAGATATTGAATGATGTTAAGTCTAAAATAGAATCTCCTCCTCAAATCCCACCTAACCAAGTAGCACAAAACACTTGAGACAATTTTTTGCCTGTTCCGTATAATCTAAAAAACTTACAAGTAGTAAAGAATATAGCAAGGAAGACTAATAAGACATTGGCTACACGAAGAGCATCGACCTTATTTAATCTAATAAGGAATGAGAAAGAACCTTTAAAACCACATGCTAAGAAAGGTGTTTATAGAATTCCAATTAAGGACAATCGCACGCAGGACCATCTAGCCTATATAGGAGTTACGAATAGAAACCTAAGCAAAAGGATCTCAGAACATAAACGGGATATTAAACAAGCCAATTTGTCAACATCGTTGGCGGTAGAAGCATATAATAAGGATTTAAGTATATTTTGGGATGAAGCAAGGATTATTAAGTCAGTAAAGCCTGGGACGAAACCTACTATCACAGAGTCGTTGGAGATATTAAAAAGAAGCGGGAAGGAAGACCTAGTAAACGATAAGATCGCCTGGGAGCCACCCCACCCATGGAAGTTTGTGCTCAATAAAAGAAAACATTAAAGAACTTTTTCTATTAAGTTTAACTAACTGTAACATTAATTTTTTTAATAACTATGTTATAATGTTATCATTTTATTTTATTATTATATTATTATATTGTATTAATATTATTATATTATTTTATTTGTATTAGTTATATGCTTCTAAACCTCTTATAATGTAATGCAGTTGCCATAGCAACGTAGTCGCTTTATTCCTTCTTCGAATTTGATTCAAATTTTTTAGAACGAATTGCCTGAAGATGGCTATGAAGCCGAAAAAGTTAGCGTTTTTATGTTAATAAAATATTTATCTCAGCTGCTATCAGTGCTAGATTATTCTCCTTTGATGAGTATTTGAGTCTAAGCAGTATTAAAGTCTCAAAATGTATTATTTATATTATTTTATGAGCAGTGAAACTTAAAATTTTAAGATCAACTCATGAATAACATATATTTAAAAAGAAAAATAACATAAAATAAACTGAACAGTATTGAAATGAATTTTTTTTGATAGAGAGAATTTAGTCAAATCTAGCTGGAATTATAGATTAATTATTACTATAATTATAAAGATTAATTTATATAAAAAATTAATAAATTAAAATTTAATTATCTGAATTTTTCAGATTTGCTACCACTGATTATGAATATAATTATAGATATATTGCAATTGCTTAATTAAATATATTTTATATTTATATATACCTTTGGATCCCTTCCATGTTTTTCTAATAGAGAAATAATGACTTTGATATGTTCTTCTTTCATCATATTTAAAGCTTCGGGACTGTCTATTAGCACACAATGTAATACATCTAACATGCCTATTAAAAAATTACACATTTTAATATAAACAAAACAATATTTAATAAATTAAACATTTACAATTTATTTGAAATTTTAAGAAAATTTACCTGTGCCTTCAGTAGCTTGTTGACTACCTAATCTGCTAAATAACCAATCCAATCTATGAGACTGAGCAAACTGAGCACAGTTAGTATGATTTCCTTTTATTATTGCAGCTATAAATTAAATTATACAATAATACTTTTAAAACAATTATTTTAATTTATAATTTTATATTGTCTTACAATTTACAGTTAATATATGATAATTTCATTCAAAATATTTGTTAATAATTTTGTTGAAAGCAATTACTTTTTTTTATTATTATTAGAAATAACAAAATATATTACCGTATATACTCGTGTATAAGCCGAGGTTTTTTTCTCAAAAAAAATTTTCTGAAATGGGGGGTCAGCTTATACATGGATCAAAAAAATCAACTTCTTTTTGGCTGGAGAAATTGAAGTAATAAGCAAAACCATTGAAGTAATATAGGTTATTGAACGTCTTCTGAAGACCAGGAAGGAAATTTTGCAATAATTCATTTAATACAATACCAGGTAAAATTTTATTTTATCCTGAAGTGATCGAGTGTGTCACGCCGCCGACTCCAACCTGCACCTATATACTGTAATCAAATAGGCGATGCCGCATTGCCCGATACGACGCGACGCGAAAATTCGACAAATCGATCGAGAATCTTACCTAGGATTCATTTTTGAGTGAAAAATATATTTATTTTTCATTATTATAAATTAATATTTTAATCCATTCGCTAGTAATCCATAAATGCTTATTATATTTAACTCATCCATGATTTAATTAAAATAGATTAAAAAGTAACTAAAATAATATTTAAAATAACGAAAAAATAATAATTATTTAAAATCTGTACTGAAAATAACTTTAGTCTATCAAAAAAGTTCATCGTAAGCAAAATCAAAACTTCGAAATCACACGCTTAACATCTAGAAATCAGGTTGCACACGTCATCCTACAGGTGTATGATGTCATCGTTAAGATGATCCGCTCATTTTAAAATATGATCAAAGATTTGAATACAATAACTTAACTCAACTAGACAAAATACAATGTAAGGGAAAACTAAACTTCAAACGGTCTCTTGGGAGCCGTGTGATGTAGACGTACGTATTCCAATGGAATTTTAATTGTGATACTTAAATATGAAATTTTTAAAAAAGAAAACATTTATTCAATAACAATAATAAAAAGAAAATATTTTTATGTAAATTATCAAAATTTATTATTATTCGTTAACTTGATATTTTCTGAAGTGACATCTGCATCAGGTGAAGTAAATTTTACTTTACCTAATACAATCCAGCACGTTGCATCACTGAATTATGTAAGTGCATCAGCTAGGCAATGCCACACTGCCTGATGTGCTGCGACACAGAAATTCCGACAATAATCCAAGAATGTTATGTAGGCATGCTGTGCTGGATTATTGTCGAGAATTTCTGCGCCGCGCCGCCTGATGCGCCGCGGCGTCGTCTATCTAATGCACTTATACAAACGCAGGTTGGAGTTGGTGGCACGACACACTCGATCGCTTCGGGTAATGTAAAATTTTACCTTTTAAATTATATATTGGTATAACGTAAAATTTTACCTTTTAAATTATATATTGGTGTTTGTATTATAAAATTTATTTTATATGTATATATTTAAAGTTTCAATAAAATATTTATTTTTGTAAATGGCATTATATCGACATCAAAAATCACATAATTTATCGGTTTCAAATTTTTTCCGAATTTTAAATGCTAAAGTCAGGGGTAGGCTTATACACAGGTTATTCATTTCATTTTTTAAACTCTGAAATCGAGGGTCGGCTTATATTCGAGTATATACGGTAATAATGTTCGAATAATAATTAATTGAGTGATAGAATCAGTAGATATAAAGAATCACAAAGTGCATTTTGATCATAATACTTCAGGCAGATATAAATATATATATATATGGGAGGATGGGTTCAAGCTATCCCATCAAAATTTGATAATTAATATTTTTGAAAAATAATCATAATTTTCATTTATGAGCAGTTGAAAATTTAAAATTGGACTGAAGATAAAAATTTTGATTTTTGAATAAGAATGAAGTCAAATTCTTCCCTTTAAAATCCAAAGTATGCTAATTGTTTCAAATCTATAAAAAAACTATGAAGTAAAAGATGAATAATAAGTATAAAATATAAATATAAAAATAATCATCACTGATCAGGAGAAAAAATTTATTTCAGAAATATTTTACACAAAACAATATTTAATTAAAGGACTAATCTAATTTTATCATATCATTTAAAGATTTACAATTTATTTGAAATTTTAAGAAAATTTACCTGTACCTTTAGTAGCTTATTGACTACCTAATTTGCTAAATAACCAATGCAATCAATGAGACTGAGCAAACTGAGTGCAGGAGAAAAAATTTATTTCAGAAATATTTTTTACTTATTGTAAGATGTTCCTCAGCTATACTGTTTTGTAGTTAGCTGAAGAAGATTTCATGAGTAGGTAGAAAATGTTAATGAAATATGTTTTTTCTTCTAATTAGTACTGTTCAATTTTTATACTCAATTTTACATCAAGAAGTAAAGAATGAAAGAAAATGAAACTCTCATGAGTAGGTAGAAAATGTTAATGAAATACGTTTTTTCTTCTAATTAGTGCTGTTCAATTTTTATACTCAATTTTACATCAAGAAGTAAAGAATGAAAGAAAATGAAACTATTAAAGTAGTAGTAGTAAACAAAAATATATCTTTACATAACAACAAATTGAAAAAGAGCTGTAATGAAGTAAAAAAACTGAAATTCATTATAAGAATAAAGAATGAAATATGCAAATATATAGATATAAACAGAAGTAAATATAATGCATCTAGTGATGAAATTATTAGATATAATTTCATCAAAGCAGATGTAAATGAAATTATTGTTTATATTGTCTATAAGTTGATCTGTTCTAACTATCCTAATTTCACATCTAGAAAATGGCAAAAAAATTGTTACTTGTAAGAAGGTGGATCAATAAGTACCCATGAAGACTTTCCAAATGTTTATTCACTGCTTACTTTAACTTATTTAATTAATTAATTATAACTAGCCAATTAGCAGGAATTATTAAACTCACAGATAATATACTCACTAATTTTATTAAAACAATTTATCTGTGAGTATAATAATTCCTGGTAATTGGCTAGTTATAATTAAAGAATGAAGACACAAATTTTTCACAAAAACTTTTTTTCAACATAATCTTCTTTCAGACAATACACTTTTTCCAATGTCCCTGCCATTTCTTTAAACCCTCTAAAAAATACGATTTGTCAAATTCTTTGAAATAAGCTTCTGTCTTGATGATGATCTCCTCGTTTGAACTGAATTTTTTTCCTGCGAGCCACATTTTCAGGTTAGGGAACAGTAAGAAGTCACAGGGAGCCAAATCAGGTGAGTGCAGTGGATGCAGCAACAATTCATAGCACAATTCATGCAATTTGGCCACAACAATTCTGGATGAGTGAGCTGGTGCATAGTCGTGGTGGAATAGCACTTTTATTTTTGCCAAATGGACCCTTCTTTCTTTCAATTTATCATTGAATCAGTCCAATAATTCACTGTAGTACTTTCCCATGATTGTGCTTCCTTTTTCTAAAAAGTCAATGAGAATTATACCCTTCAAATCCCAAAAAAATTGTAGCCATGACCTTTCTGGCCGATGGGACCGTCTTTGCCTTCTTCAGAGCAGATTCACCTGGAAAAACCCATTGTTTTTATTGTTGCTTAGTCTCTGGTGTGTAGTAATGGATCCAGATTTCATCAACAGTGATGACTCAATGCAAAAATTCCTGCAGATTTCACTTAAAGAGGTCCAAACACTTCTTTGAAGTTGTCAGCCAAATCTGCTTGTTGTCTACTGTGATCAATCGCGGCACCCATCAGGCCGATAGTTTTTCATTCCTTAACTTATCATGTAAAATGTTGAATGCCATTCCGTATGACATGTCTACATTCTCTGTTACTTTGTGCACTTTCATTCGGCAATCAGTGAGAATCATGTTGTGGACCTTTCAACAATTTCTTCAGTAACCACATCTGCCAGGCAGCCTGGGCCTTCTCATCAAAAACAGATGTAGGGTCATATTTAAATTCGTTGAACCAATATCTCACGGTTGTTATAGATGGTGAAGAGTCCCCATAGACAGCATTCAACTTCGCTTTTATTTCTTCACACGCTTTTCCATCCAAAAATCAAAAGCGAAATACGGATTAATATTGTTCTTTTTCCATCATATCAAAAAACACTAAAAACATTTAATACAAATGGCTGTCAAGTCAAAACTAACCCATGAATCACCCTGAAATTTGGTATGGCATTGTTTGAAAGACGGTAGTAAACAATGGTAATACCAACTTTCCTCAGCAATGCCATCTGTCTTCAAACACGGGTACTTATTGATCCACCCTCGTATATAAGCTGATCTTCAAATTTCAAAAGTTAGAACAATATTTACATTTTTGAATAGATACTGTACATATAGAGTGGTAATTTTTCATAATATGACAAAATGCTAAATGCTCCCATATGATATGTATTTCCGTATTTTCATTTTTAAACATCAGTTAATCAATTTTATATAGGTTATGAATTTAAGACAAAATGTAAAATGCTTTCAAAATATGAAATCTACATATTACTGTGATATAAATGCAAACTTGGCAATTTAAGTACAAAATAACATTTTTTTGAACAATATTTAAAAAATTTTTATAAATTTCATTTCCTTAATATTTTTATACCCTTGAATGTTCATGTAATCTATCTGTTTTCACTGTCTATCCCAAGTAGATTGAAATGTTTCTTTTCTTCTAGAAATTTCCATTCTGAATTTTAAATGCACACGGCAGGTGTTCTGGTAATCATTAATCGGACTTGTTAATTCTTCCAGAAGTTTGGACATATGATAAAATTTGGTTTAATAAATATCACTTGTCTGAAGAATTTCTCTTCATTATATCTGAGAACCCAAAAATGTCCACATGTATATAAATTATTTTGTATACTCCATTTAAATGCCAACAACATATTCATTTTACTTAATTACCCTTTTTTATTTTAATTTTGAAACTCTTAGCATATGAACAAGTAAGATTATGTAAAATTTCAATAAGATATTTATAAAAATATCTTTTTAGCTCAAATATAAGAAAACAATAATAAAAAATAGAATTTGATTTATATTTGAATTCAAAAATAAAATCAGTTTATATGAAGAAATTTGATACCAGAAGTCCACCATATTATTTATGGCTCAAACATGTTTTTAAACAGTGTCTATATTATATTTTATACTAAGCCTTTTCAGTTTTCTATGTATAGTATTATAAAATGCAATTTTAATTAATTAAGCTGGTATTGATTTTTACAAAAATAATTTTATTTCTGTTTTAAATTAAACAAGTTATTATACAAAAAAATATTGTTTTGCATTTTCCCAGATATGTTTATAACATGCAATTTATATGCAATATAAAATTTTTATTGTTTATACAGAGTGATTCTAAAATTCTGCAACCCATATTTCATGGTTATATCTCTTGAACAAAGATAGATATCAATACAGAATAGATGCTGAATTATTTAAGTTTTCTACATATTATAAAATGCAATTTTAAACTGTAATTGATATTTTTAAAAAACTTATTTTATTTCTGTTTTAAACAAATTAACATATTATTATATTGTACAAAAAAATATATTTTCATGGATACATTTATAACATGCAATTTATAGGCAGCATATAATTTATATTGTTTATATAACATATTATTATTTTTTATTGCCATTTAGTATAGATAAAACAACTATACCACCTATAAACTTAAAAGTTAAACAGATATTAATATGAGAGTTCTTAGGGAACAAATTTTGAAGTTCAGAAGTTTCTATGGTCTAGTCCTTATCAGGTTCTAAGCATGCTGGACTAAAAAATTTCAATCTATTTTTATGTTTTTGTAACTATATTAGTTTTATAATGTTCATCTTATAATTCATAATTCTGAATAAACATTTTATTTTGTACTCTGGAATTCTTTGTAGATTTTTTAAATTGCTGTTTACATTTTATTATTTTGTTTATTGTGGAAACAGATGAAGATGGCTGATTATAATAGATAAATTTATTGTGTTTTCTACAAATTTTTATATCCACTTTAAGGATTAAATTTTAATTTTAAAATAACTATGATCAGTGAAAACATATCAATTTCTGCAAGAAGATTGGAAAATGTTAAGGACAACTAAATTCAGCTTTAGTACAGTATATATTAATTTTGCTTTTTCCAGCTTTTAATAGTAAAATAATCATATTATATTTCATAATTAATATTTTTTGCAAGAAATAATGAAATATTTACAAATTATCAAATATTTATATTGTAAAATTTAATGTATCACAACATAAACAGATGATGACACTGTAGTTCTAAATTATAGGATTATAATTATTAAATTCTGTTTAATTCCAAAAATATTCACTAGGGATTATTTGGCTAGTAAATAATAATTATTATTATTCAAATAAAAAAAATTGCATAATATTGAATATAGTCCTTGTCAAAAGCTGAAAAACAAAGTTTCTCATTCACACTTATAATCTAAGTTTAAAATAATACAATACTTACAACAGCAGTTTCAGAAACAAAAAATATAATAATTGAAATGTTTCAATTATCAAATTTTATATTTCCAGAACTGCTGTTGTAAGTGACATATTTATTTTAAACTTTTATAATATTGTTTGAGAAATCCAAAAACATAAATAAATATTAATTTATTATACCCTTAAATAAATGACACAGCAAATTTGTGAAAAAAAACAAATAGCATGCTCTTTATCAGAATGATTTTATATTGCAAAATTACAAATTATCCAATTATATATATTATGATATTATTATTTTTCTATTAAATTGCACATTAAAATATTATTATTATTTTATTAAAATTATATAATACTATTAATATTATGTATTAAATTATATACCTAATAATTGATAAAGATATCCAGAAATTGCATCCCAATTTTGTCCAGCTTCTTCTCCCATAAGTGATATTAAATATCCCTGATTTGTGATAACATTGATCTTGTCAATTGTTTCCAAAATTAGATTCAATATGCCCTAAAAATCAATAATTCAATTAATAAATTTAAAAAATTGCAAGTTTTTGAATGATAAATTTCATAAAATATGTCAATCTGCAATTTTTTTATATTTATATTTATAGGTTATATGCTCACAAGAATTTTTATACAATAAATAAATAATCATATTAATCATATATTTTATGAAGATTTAAATATGTAAAGAATTAAAATTCTATTTAGTTATGAGCCAGGTTTTTTTTGTGATATTACAGGAATCCCTTGATTAGTGCAGGTTTGAATAATGCAATTTTGATTAGTGCGCAAAAAAAAAATTGAGACTATCACTTAATATATGCAGTGCCAAATTTGATTAGTGCACTTCAACAAGTGTGATTTATTTTTTTTTTGCAAACCCTCTGAAGCGTTGGCAACTGAATCTTGGGGAGGATTGTAGTCTACATATTTAAAGCATTGCAAATAAATAAATAAATTTATTTTTTTAATTCTGTTAATATTACGAATTTCATCATCTAATTGTTATATTTTAAATTCATTCGTAATTTTATTTAATTAATAAATTTAGCGTGAATGGAACCTACCTAATAATAGCCATTACAATATTATATAGCCAGCTGCCTTCAGTTCCTCTCCAGTACTGAATGTCTACAGACATGCAATTATTTTTTGAGAAAAATAAATTTTAGATAATTCTTACTATAAATTTTTAAATACCTACACATATTCCTCAATGATTTAAAGTACATGTAATGCAATATAGATACATTTTGAGAGAGGGAAAAAAATACATGTTTATAATTTTGATATTTTCCAGGATTCATTATAATTATTCCCATTGGTTTTTTAGTTTGATTAGTACAGTTTTTGATATATGCAGTGTATTGTGAGGATTTATTAACTGCACTAATCAAGGGACTCTTGTATATACCAATATAGTATTTAGCCAGTACAGCATCTATTTCTAAAATCTGCCTATAATTGTGAGGCCTGGACCAAATAAATTTTCCTACAGTTTAATTTTTTTTAAACTTTAAAACATCAATCTGTTAAACAGCCATTTACAACAATAGATGTACACGTGTTTAAACAGCCAAGACTTTGACTGCCGCGGACGAGCTAAACTGAAGATTCAATTACTGGATGATAATTCGACCTTCCTAGAACTGCTTTCTTTGTTCTGCAAGAGCCAACTTTGAACTCTTTCAATTATTGTTTAATATTTCTTAATTTGTGTGATTTTTTATTCTTATTATAATGATTATTTTTGAATATTTTAATTTTTAAATATTGTATAATGATGATTACAGATGTAACTGAAACTTATTTTATAATGTTAATGACTTTTAATTTTTTTATACTAATTTGTCAATATTATATATGCTATTTTGAATTGTTGAAATTAATAATCAAATTTTAAGTGAAAAATTAATGAATTCAATTGGGGAAAATTTAACTTTAAACAATCCTTAGGTTAGAAAAATCTTGACAAACACACCCATAAACATGCCTGAGAGAAAATATAAAAATCTTATTGCAGACAGCTTCAAAGTCTTAGGTCAAATGGCCTGAGAAAAATAGTATAATAAACTTTCTTGTCAGAAGGTCCACCAGCCAATCCCAGTGGAAGAGGGAAGGTACCGCCTGACCAAATAAGGTCACAGGTGAATTCGAACCTCTCTCTCCACTGATGTGATTGGGTGGACCAAGAAGAGACTAGAGGGAGAAACAACAGAATGTCCAGAATTCCACACATTTTTGCTCTCTCGCTTTAGCTGTTTGCACCTATCGCTTCTAACTTGGATTACCGATTTAAAAATATAAAAGAAGAAAGAATTTAAAAGAAGAAAGAAGAAAAACAGAACAAAATATCTCTCTCAAGGTATGTTTGTGGGCCAGCCTTAGGATCCGTCCGTTATATAGAATTTTCTTTGTGTAATTAAGTTAGGTATTCGTTGGTTTATTAAGATAGTTTCACTTCCTTTTTCTTCTGTACACACACACATATATATATATATATCTTTGTACACCTTTAAACTATGTATCATGATTTTTATGAAGTTTAATAAATTTTTATTTGTTATTAATTTTTATGATAAAAAGTGTGTTTTTATTCCAATGAACTTGTAATCCTTTGGACTCTGAGCCCACTTATCCACGCACTTAAATTTAAGTTCTTTTCAGCCAAAAATATCCAAAAATTCGCGTTTGGTGTGAGCGCGATCAATCGTCACACCTGGTGTCAGGAAATTAAAACTTAATTTAATTTATAATTTAATAGACCCCGGCCCCACATAATGATGTGTGGCCAGTTGGTTGAACACAATCAGATAATAAGAAATATTGGTAAATGATTTTTTTTACAAAAAAAGCTCTGATTATGAGTATCCTAATTATATACTTAGAAGAAAACTAGAAACCAATATTCCTCAACTTATAGTGATTAATTCATCTTAAAAAATTTCCATATAGGTCTAAAACTATGTAAGTCCAATAATGTTTAAATTCAAAATAAATGTGTTTTTTAATAAATGGAATGACTAAATGAAATTTATGAACACATTTTAAACATAAGAAAATTTGGCATAAATGATATTTTTTACAAAAATATCACTTATGGCATTAAGTTTGCAGTAAATTGTTTAATAAATTTTTGAATCATATTTTTTAGAAATTCAATACAAAAGATTTATGAATCTTTTTATCTCTGAAATTGTAGAATTTGAAACTGCATAAGTAGAAGATCTACTGCAGTTGAATTTTTTTAATATTTTATTTATTTATTATTTTTTAATTGAATGGTCTACTAATGAAGAATGCTCATTTAAAAACTTGTTACAAACAAACTCTAAACTGCAGAAAAATGTTTAAAAATTAAAAGTTTTTCTATAGCTTTTATATAAGTACATTTTATGAAGTTACTTATTTGAAAGTAGTTTTAAGTACTCTATATCAGTGGCTGCCAACTGGTGGTCTGTGAAAAAATTTTGGCAGTCCACGTAAAATTTCAAGCAAGATAGGTTAACAACAAAATCAATTTTTGGGTGCGTCAAAATGTTTATGGAGAAGTTTAAAATTTCTTTAGATTTTTCTTTCACAAGTCTAATGTAATATTTGCACAACAATTTAGTTGTAATATTCATTATAAGATTTATTTTGTATTTGTAATAATTAAACTATAATTTTGTTATATTTACTTGTAATAAATGTATTTTAAATTAATAAAATGGAGGTTTTCCATCATTGTCTTATGAATTTGTTCATCTTTTTAAAAAGAAATTCATGTTAGTGGTCCTCTGAATTTAAAATCATAAATTTAGTGGTCTGTGAGGTCCAAAAGGTTGGCGACCATTGCTCTATATTAAGCATCATATATATACTTCTATATAAGCTAAAGAATTTTGGAAAGAGAAAAAATTTTATGAAAGGGAATTTGACTTATACATGAGTTAGTTAAAAATAGAAAAATGTGAGATCACATGCCTCAAAACAATTTGTTAAATCATTTAAAATTATTGAATTAAATTTTAAAATTTGTTGATGTTTGTGTTGATGATAATTAATGTTAAATGCAAACAATAAGTTTGCATTTAATTATCATCAATGAGAATATCAACAAATTTTGTTATAATTTTTGTGTTAATTTGAGGTTAGGAAACACCCCCTCACACCATTCTTTTCTCACTAGAATGATACTACTTTACTGAATTGTAAAAAATGTCTAAAACTTTAAAATTGATTATACAAGTTTATTTTAATATTATTACCATATATACTCGTGTATAAGCCGAGGTTTTTTCTCAAAAAAATTTCTGAAGTGGGGGGTCAGCTTATACACGGATCAAAAAAAAATCAACTTTTTTTTGGCTGGAGAAATGAAGTAATAAGACAAAAGCCAATAACTTAGGAATGTCTCCTGAAGACCAGGAAGGAAATTTTGCAATAATTCATTTAATGATACCAGGTAAAATTTTATCTTATCCCGATGCGATTGAACACGTCGCGCTGCTGACTCCAACCTGCGTTTATATACCATTATCAGATAGGTGACGTTGTACAGTCCAGAAAAATAAACAGTATAGAAACTCAATTGATTTTTGTAAAACTCTTATATGTGAGACCAACCATCAAAAACTTGTAAGTGTTGCATCACGACAATGCTCCTTGTCACACTGCGATTTCTATCAATGAGTTTTTGGCCAGTAAAAACATTCCTGTGGCTCCTTAGCCTTCTTATTCACCCGACTTGAGTCCATGTGACTTTTTTCTGTTGTCAAGATTGAAAAATCACCTCAAGGGACATCATTTTGGGACATTGCAGAATATTCAAACATCCATAACTGACCAACTGAAGGCTATTCCAGTATCTGAGTTCCAGCACTGTTATGAGGAATGGAAGAATCGTCTTCAGCGCTGTGTGGCTTCCCAAGGTAGTTACTTTGAAGGAGGCAATGTGAATATGTAATTTCATTTCAATAAAAAAAAATAGAAAAAATCAGTCTCATTACTTAATTTACACACCTCGTAAATAATTTTCTTATCATTTGGAAGTATACACATGAAAAGTTTCCAATATTAACTGATATCGTGCAAAAAATTCTGTTGTATTTTGGATCGACATGCTTGTCAGAATCCACTTTTTCAAATATGAACATTATAAAAATCAAGAAACCAAATTACGAATGATCATTTGGATGATTTTGTGTGATTGGTCATTTCTTCATATCAACCAGACTATGAAAATATTACGAACTCCAAACAATACCAAATTTCACATTATTTTTTTTTATCAACTAGCATTTTCTGTAACTTATGAGTTTGTAATCAATCTGTTATTTTTTCTAAGTTTGGTTTTCTAAAATAGAGAAATAAATATTTTATTCCAATATATTTGTTTTATTTGGTGTATTCAAATAATTGAAAGTGATAAATAAATTTTTAAATACAAAAATAAAGTTATTAGTTTAAGGTTTTTAGGGCTGGGAGAGTGGGTCCTCCAAAGTGAGTGAGAGCATTTAACTATATAGTTATACGGAATCAGATATCAGGTTGGTGGAACATGATCTATATAAAAGAGTAGATTGCCAAATAACTTAGTATAGAAAAGTAGCTCACATAGTAAAAAGGTTGAATACTGCTGCCATATATCATAATTTTGGAAGAAATAGTGAAAAAAAATTTGGAAATAAATCATTGAAACATGCCCTATTCAATGCAATTCTATAAGGATATTTCAATAATTGTGTTGAGGTGAAAGGTTGTTGCTGGGTTGATGTCACATTCCATTACACGAGAAAATATCTTCCTTTGGTTGTGGCCAAAAGTAATAGAGCAAATTTATTGGGTCATAACTGATTTGGAGTGTTGAGTATCAAAATAATGGGATTAATAATATCTGTCTAGATTTTGTCCAATTGTGGGGTCGCGGTCTTGTTACAATTTTCAATCAAATTACGTTTGTCCTGACACCAGGTGTGAAATTTTCAAAATTTTCAAAATTCAGGTGTGAAATTTTCAATTTTCAAAATTCTTTCTTATTCTCGATGTAACTGTAATTGTGGGGATGATGATACTGTGGAACACATTGTTTATGACTGTATCTTCTTTGATTCATGGCGGAGAAAGCTGATAACACATTTCCATGAACAACTCATAACCTGGCCAGTTCCATTACATATACTTTTTAATGATCAACAGACAGCAAATCTCACTAAATCATGCTTCATTGAATCCTCAATAAA
>AYEL01088268.1:0-52915 GCA_000484575.1 Olivierus martensii
TATTATAAAAAAATTAAAAATCATTAACATTATAAAATAAACTTCAGTTACATTCGTAATCATCATAATATAATATTTAAAAATTAAAGATATTCAAAAATAATCATTAAAATAAGAATAAAAATCACACAAATTAAGAAATATTAAACAATAGTTAAAGGAGTTCAAAGTTGACTCTGCAAGACAAAGGAGGTAGTTCTAGGAAAGACGATCTTATTATCTGGTAATTGGATCTTCAGTTTAGTTCTCTAGCGACGGTCAAAGTTTCGATGTAAATGGCTGTTTAGAGATTGTTTTTCAAAGTAAAAAAATTAAATTGCAGGAAATTTTTTTGTGTATCTTGGTCCGGGCCCCACAAAATCTGTCATTGGAATTTCCCAAGATATTTAAGGACAAACTGGGGACTGTTCGTAATAAAACAGTATCATTGCAGTTAGACCCAAGGGTAGAACCAATTAGATATAAATCACATTGTATGGCACTGGTTCTTTGCTCAAAAATTGATGAAGAGTTAAATAAACAAATTAAACAGGGAATAAACTTTTATATAATACAGATCTCAAGGGAATTTATTCCAAATAAACCTAATTTTGCTAGCCAAATTATATTCTTGAAACTTAACAGTAATTTTAATTATTAATTAATAGATGACACCACTCATTGATTTAATAAAATAATAATTATTCTAATTACGAGATGATGTGTAAGCACCACACATTGATTTAATAAAATAATAAATATTCTAATTACGAGATGGCGCTAAAATTAGTCTAAATTTTTTCAAATCGTTAAAATTACTGTTAAGTTTCAAGGGATATAATTTGGCTAGTAAAATTAGGTTTATTTGGAATAAATTCCCTTGAGGTTTGTATTATATAAAAGTTTAAGCTTTAATGACTGAGCCAGTCAATGTGTTGCCTGAATAATGCCATTAAGGGCCCATGGCTAAATTTAGCTCAGTTAGGAATGAATCTATCAGCAAAGTCCGATGTAGTTAATCAAAAAATGAATTCTAAATTAATATAATTGTCTGGAGAATCGATCCGCTTGTTGGCTCGGTGGTCTAGCAGTATAATGTTGGGACGTTAGCCCAAAGGTCCCCGGTTCAACCCGGACCAGGGCAGATTTTTTCTTCAAATAAATTAATTAAAAATTCTAGTTTAGTTATTAATTAATAGATGGCGCCACTTATTGATTTAATAAAATAATAATCATTCTAATTACAAGATGGTGTTAAAATTAGTTTAAATTCTTTCAAATCATTAAAATTGAAGGATATTTTTGCAAAGTTGTCTGTAAAGAGAACCCGACCAACATCTGTGGCTTCGTGGATGGTTTAGGGAGTGTCTTCGGGGGATGTTTTCGGCGCGCAAGTGTGAAGAACTACACAAAAGGTTCAGGGAGAACTAGACGAAGGTTCTGAGTGTGAGACGTGTTAAGTGTCGAACTGGATTGAGTTAGAATTTAGACTGTGTTTATTAGACAAGTGTGTATTAGACTGTGTGTATTAAACATTGTGTGTTTTAGACTGTGTTCCACTAATTTTTGTATTCAGTTAGCCTAATTCAGTGATTAAACAGTTGTTTTGTTTTAACGATCTCAGTCTCATCATCATTTTACTAACAAAAATTACCGTTAAGTTTCAAGGGATATAATTTGGCTAGTAAAATCAGGTTTGAACAGGGAATTTTAGAACCTACAGCTGATACTGAATGGACAACTTCCATCATTTCGTTTCTGATGAATGATGGTTCACTGCATATTTGCATGGAGTCTAAAATAATGCTTTATAAGGCAATTTGTCCTAATGCGCATCAAATTCCTATCATTAGTCATCTATTGGATTCATTTAGTGAGGTGACCTACTTTGCCAAAATTGACTTAGCATGTCAACAACAGCTGCTAGTCAATGATAAAATGGCCTGAGTGCAGACTATTATCACTCACCAGGGTGCATTCCTAGTGAAATAGTTGCAATTTGGCATTAATGCCAGACTAGGAATCTTTCAATTGTTTATCAAGAACTTATTGGAAGGCTTAGAGGGAATGATTCCTTATTTTGATGATACAGTCAGAACTTATATGGTAATCTGCTTATAAGGTCACCTTGTATAAATGGTCACAAAATATGCATTATATACTTTTGCTTCTTATTAGAACTATTAATTAATCAGTCTTTAGCACTTGTTTAAGCAAAAAAATTTATATTTAATACTTTTGTTAAAGATTTTTCAGCTTAATAAAGCCATCCTCAGTAAATTCTCAAGTTTTAATCTTGTAGTTACTGAGGATGGCTTTATTAAGCTGAAAGATCTTTAACAAGTATTAAATATAAATTTTTTTGCTTAAACAAATGCTGAAGACTGGTTAATTAATAATTTTATAAATGGTCATTTTTGAAGAATCCAATGCTGACTTAATAGGATTTCTGTATATTTTGTTACCACATATAGTCAGGCATTAAATATATAATTGCTTATATGGTCACTTTGAGTTCATGGCAAAGGAATTTAGCCACCACATTTATAATCAATATATAATCCTTGTTGTTCTTTATAAGGCAGAACATATCCCCATATTGTATGGGGGTCCACTGTATTATTTCTGGCAAAGAAATAGCAGTCTGGATGATATAGAAATGACCAGTGTAGAATTGTTCTGGCATAGATAGGACAGTAAAGAAACAGCAGAGATGAGATTCAGCAGTGTAGAAATTCCCCATCCTGTGTTTGCAACAGATTGCTTCAAACCTAATGATGGACCTAAATGAAGTTCAAAAGTGTTATTCAAACTGTTTTAATTTTTGTAATCTTGAGCTATTTTTTGATTTACTAGTTTATAGTTGCATGGTATCTCTATACAGAACCCTATGATGGATATTCTCATTAAACTCTTACAACAGGAAATAGATTAAAATTAAATTATAAACTCAACACTGATGGGTAAATGCTATCTGCATAGTTGTATAATTATTAGAATAGAATCTAAGCTGCCAAATTAATCTCTTGATACTTTTAATAAAAATTTTAATAATTAGAAAGAATTTATACTAATGTTAGCACTGTCTTGCAATCAGTGCCATGCCTAGAAATTTGGCTGCCTATGTGCATCTATTAATTGGCCACCCCCATATATCGATGGCTGCCTCTATTCAATCAATAAAACAAAAACTAGAAAATTAATAGTCATGATTGTTCAACTTTAAATAATTTCATTTATTATTTTATTAGTAATAATACATAACAGTCATAACAGAACATCTTAGAAATTATCAATATTAAAACAATATGTAACAGCCATAACACAAATGAAGAACATCTTGGAAATTGTAATAAATTACAAAATTTTCATTGCATGTAACTATAATATTAAATAAACTTCAAACTTCATTACATACAAAAATTAGATATCTAATTAGATAATAAATAATATTTTCAAAAATAACATATTAATAGGAAAACACAACAATTTATAAGAAATAAGTTTGGCATGCTTTATTAAGAGCAAATTCCGATATAAGATGGTGTAAATCAATTTCATACAATAATTTATGCTCTATTGCTATAATTGATAAATTTGCTAGGCATTCTTTTTGCATTGTTGCTCTTAAATAGTTTTTGATTATTTTCAATTTGGAAGAAGAACGTTGGCCAGATGCTACAGAAATGGCCAGAGTTAAAACAATCCTAAGTGCGACAAATAAATTAGGAAATGTGCGTCAAAGATTGTTTTTAAAAATACAGTAGAACCTGTATAAGATGACCACCTCCCGTTCCAATCAAAACTGGTCGTTTATACAGGATAACTATAATACAGCATGTTTAAACGAAACAAAATGATTACACTTTAATAAAATCGAAACATATGTTTTTGTTACAATTTATAACACAGTTTATCATTTATTCAAAAACACAATATATTTTAATTAGTATGGGAAAAACTATTAATAGTGCTTTGTCGCATTCCACTTTTATTTTTTATAATTTCTACGGCAAAGCAGTGTTCAATGTTGTTTAATTGAGACAACAATTTTTCATTATTTTCTATTCTTGATGCCAGTTTAATTCTTCAACATGTTTCTTGCAGGGTGTCATTTGCTTAAATTTGCAATTTCTGTTGTTCCTCCATTTAATCAGAATTTTTTTTTTGAGACAATATTTTGTGGATCTGTTTTCCCCACATTAAATTTTTCTGCTAATGCTCGTTCAGAAAGACCTTTCTTACTATCTTCAATCATTTCAACGCATTAACTTTCTGTTTAGCCCATGGTATAGCCATGTTTCAACATCCAAAGTGCAGTGATAGCATCACACCTGTATGAGATTACATTTGATTAATACACTTGTGTAGAATACAAACATCCGGATCCAGTGGCTGATTGTTTTCACTTTTTTTGTTTCCTCTATATCACTTCACCATAGACCTTCAAGTTTTGATTTTTAACATTTTTAAAACAAAATTTAATTATATCATATCATAGATACAAATCTAAGGAATATGCACATTACAAAAGATATCGCATTAAAGTAGAAATGACATCATGATTTTGTTATTCCAGTGCGCTATGTCATTCTCGTGGTATGAATGACGAGGAAAAATTCACATGGTGCAATTTTTTTCAATTGTTATGGTTTGGCTTAAATGAAACTTAAGTTTAAAAGAAAATGGTACTAATATATGCAATAACTATAGTCAATTAGTAGTGATGTTAAAAAAAATTATTGTCGTCATAGACAGTTTCACTTTATATTTGGTCTATAAAAATGATGGTTGGTCGCGTTAGAGAGGTGGTCATCTTATAGAGGATCAAATAGCATTACTTCTATAGGAAAAAATTTGGTTCCCATAAAATTCTGGTCGTCACGTCAGGTGGTCTTCTTATACAGGTGATTGTGAAGTCAGTTTTCACTGTACATTGAAGCATGTTATATGGATGTGAACCAATGTTTTCTGCTTTTGTGTGTGTCATTATTGATAAAATTTCATGAAATAAATCCTGTCCATCAATATCGAATTTATTTCTTTGCACATCAGTTAATTTCAAGATGAAGATCTTTGCATGATTCTAATATTTGCCTTTACGTAAAATATTAATTCAGTTAGTTATTTCGTAAATTGATGTTAGAATTGATTTTTATTTTTTAAGTTTATCTTTTTAAATGAATAGAATTTTTAAATTTACATATTAAAAGAAATCAATTTCCTTTTTCCTTTTATTTCCTTTTATTGGTTTTTAATTTTATTTTATATCTAGTTTTATGTTTTTGACATTCAGTTTGGCTGCCTGTGTGTGATGCATGCCTTGCACCTATGGCAGGCCTGGCTCTGCTTGCAATTAATAAATACATTAATGATTAAACAAAGAGTGGTGCCATCTATGAATTAATAATTGAACTAGAATTTTTAATTTACCTGAAGAAAAAATCTGCCTCAGTCCAAGATTGAATGAGGGACCTTTGGGTTACCATCCCAATATCATAACCTATAGACTACCAAGGCCACATAGCAGATTGACTCTTCAGAAATTAATATTGATTTAGAATTACTTTTTTGATCATGGACATCAGACTACACCAATAGAACTATTCCTAACTGAGCTTTCCAACACACAGCCTCAATAGCATTAGCCAGGCAACATTTAGACTTGCATAGTCATCTTAACATAAGTTTTTTATAAACCAAACTTCAAGGGAAATATCCAAATAGAACCTAAACTAGGTTCTATTGTTTAGGTTCCATTTGGATATTTCCCATGAAATTTGATCTATAAAAAGTTTATGAATAATTATTATTTGAATAAATGTTATCATCATTAATAATTAACCTATTGTGGGTCAAAATTAACTTTACAAAAATATACTCATTTATTAGAATCTTTTAAATTTTATTATAGGAAAAATTATGGATTTATCGAGTGTGCTCAAATACTGTATATACTCGTATATAAACTGAGGTTTTCTCAAAAAAATATCTTAAGTGGAGGGTTAGCTTATATATGGGTAAAAAAAAATCCATTTTTTTTGGCTGGAGAAATTGAAGTAATAACCAAAATCATCACTTACTGAATATCTGCTGAAGACCAGGAAGGAAGTTTTGTAATGATTCATTTAATACAATATCAGGAAAAATTTTATCTTACCCAAAGTGATTGAGCACATCATGCTACTGATTCCAACCTGTGTCTATATACCATAAGTGCATCAGGTGCTGCCCAATACAACATGACATGAAAATTCTCAATAATCAAAATCAAGAATCTTACTTAGAATTCATATTTGGATAAAAAAATATATCTGTTTTTCATTATTATTAATTAAGAATATTTTAATCCATTTGCTAATAATCGATAAATACCTATTATATGCTAATAATAAAGTAGATTAAAAAGTAATTAAAATAACAAATGTTTAAAATAACAAAAACATAATTATTATTTAAAATTTGTACTGAAAATAACTGTAGTCTATCAAAAAAGTTCATCATAAGCAAAATCAAAACTTCAAAATCCCACACTTAACGTCTAGAAATCACATTGCATAGTCATCCTTATGGTGTATGACATCATCATTAGGATAACCCACTAATTTTAAAATATTATGCTCAAATATTTGAATACAATTGCAGAATACAATAACTCAACTCAACTATAGGGAAAAACAAAACTTTGAATGGTCTCTTGGGGGCCGTGTGACATAGATGTATTATTCTAATGGAATTTTATTGTGATAATTTAATACAAAATTTTTTTAGGAAAGAAAATAGTTATTCAATAATAACAATAAAAAGAAAATATTTTTATGTAAATTATCAAAATTTATTACTACTCGTTAACTTGATATTTTCTGAAGCTACATCATCCTAATAATGATGCTGGTGTATGACATTATTCGAAGCGATCAAGTGCATCACACTGCCAATTCCAGCATGCATGTATATAAGTGCATCAGGTAGGTGATGCCATATTGCCTGATGCGCCATGATGCAGAAATTTCAGACAGTAATCCTAGAATTTTATGTAGGTGTGATGTGCTGGATTACTTTGGGTTAAAGTAAAATTTTACCTTTTAAATTGATATACTGGTATTTGTATTATAATACTAAAAATCAAAGATCGGTTTATCGGTTTCGAATTTTAAATGCTAAAGTCGGGTAGGCTTATACATGGATTCTGCATTTTTACCAATTTTCAAACTCTGAAGTCAGAGGTTGGCTTATACACAAATCAGCTTATATTCGATTATATACGGTTATTCTTTTGTTCTCATAAATTGCTTTTATAAATAAATAATATAAAAAATATCTGTACATATATTCAACTTTTTTCTGATGTTGGGTACATCTTAATAAATTAATGTAGTTTACCCGTGAATTGAAAAGTTAAATTTTTTCAGTATAGAAAATTAATGAAAATAATAATCTTTCTTTTATTTTTAGGTCAATATGCAGTACTGTTGAAAAATGAAGGAAATCTTACCAGTCCTCTTTATGCCCATAAAATGACTGATCATTGTCTTCGTTTTTGGTACTTTCTTCAAGGCACAAATATTGATTTATTAAAAGTTTTTAAACTAACTTTCAAACCAAAAATTATTATTCCTTTATGGAAAGAAACAGGAGATGCAAATCATTTGGGTGAATGGTTATATAGTATGATTACTGTAAAAATGAATACATCTCAGACTCAGGTAAAAATAATCATTCTTCAATATCTAGGAATATAAGTTATTTATAAATAACCTGCTTTCTATAATACATTGTGTATATCATCTATATATATAGTTTTAATTATTTATTAAAATATATATATATATTTTAATAAGTTATATTTACATGTATATTTCCAACTCTTAAAACAGGTAATAAATCAACAACTACTTCAAAAAACAGAAAATTTATTAAAGTACTTTTGCCTCTATTGAGCCCTTGTCAGTAAACTCTACAAACTAAAATTCTAGAAATAGCAGAAAGTACTTTAATAAATTTTTTATTTTTTGAAGAAGTTGTTGATTTATTATTTGCTTTAAGAGCTGGAAATATACATGTATAATTACCATGAAGTTATATTTATTTTATATTATTATATTATATTTTGATACCATAAGAAGTTATATTTTAATTACTTCTTAAAATAAATAAATAAATAAATATGAGTGAAGTAATAATGAATAAGGAAAAACTTCTTACTTTAGATATTAAATAAAAGCAAACAAAAAGCCAAATAAGTGAGATAAATTGTTTTCAAAAACGTTTTTGGCTATCCACGTGGCCTGCCTCAGTTGTAATACAGACCAGAGAAGCTTCTCTCCTCCTTTCTCATCAGACCAAGTCAGGGAACCAATCAGTGACTGGTTCCTAACATCAACAAACTACAGGTGGAAAGTTACCCTTCCAAACGCATTAACAAGAAAACATGACAAAACATTTCTAAAATAACAATATAATAGTTACAAATATCATCAAACCTCGAAATTTAGGTATAGAGCAAAAAATAATAATAAAATACTAACTATAAAGTCCATCATAAAAACAGAGTTACATAAACACAGGCTACTCGAAAAACATTCATGTTAAGGAAACATATGGTTTACACTGAACCACTCGTAAGCCCTTTAACAAAAACAAACACCTTAGATCACTGTAGCTGTAAATCTGTCCTTACAGAATAATATTTCAAGTGAAGTACAGCAATCAACATTCTTTCCAAACATATTGCACAGATAATCGAATTTACCGGAAAATACTATAATTGAGTAAAAGATAAGTATTAACTAAAATTACGGAATAATAAAATCTAAAAAATTATACATCAATCATATATTACAAGTCTCAAAGAGTAAATACAAAATAATAGCAATACATTAAAATCTAATAATAATACTAAAATTAAAATCTATAAAATTACTTTAGCTAGAAAAGGTTAAAATTGAAATCGGCCAATTATTATCCACACGAATCTAAACCGTGTCGTCGGACATAATTTACATAAATTATAAAAGTATAATCCATTACAGTATTTCATCAACCAATTTTAATATTGTTATTATACTGTAATGTATTATACTTTATAATTTATGTAAATTATGTCTGACGACACAGTTTAGATTCGTGTGGATATGGCTGATTTATTATAGCATATTATGGCTGATTTCAATTTTAACCTTTTCTAGCTAAAGTAGTTTTATAGATTTTAATTTTAGTATTATTATTAGATTTTAATGTATTACTATTATTTTGTATTTTCTCTTTGAGACTTGTTAATATATGATTGATGTATAATTTTTTAGATTTTATTATTCCATAATTTTAGTTAATACGTATCTTTTACTCAATTATAGTATTTTCCGGTAAATTCGACTATCTGTGCAATATGTTTGGAAAGAATGTTGATTGCTGTACTTGACTTGAAATATTATTCTGTAAAGACAGATTTATAGCTACAGTGATCTAATGTGTTTGTTTTTATTAAAGGGCTTACGAGTGGTTCAGGTGTAAACCATATGTTTCCTTAATGTGAATGTTTTTCGAGTAGCCTGTGTTTATGTAACTCTGTTTTTATGATGGACTTTATAGTTAGTATTTTATTATTATTTTTTGCTCTATACCTAAATTTCGAGGTTTGATGATATTTGTAACTGTTATATTGTTATTTTAGAAATGTTAAACTTTCAGTTTTATTTCAGTTTTAGTTTTATTTTAGAAATGTTTTGTCATGTTTTCTTGTTAATGCGTTTGGAAGGGTAACTTTCCACCTGCAGTTTGTTGATGTTAGGAACCAGTCACTGATTGGTTTCCCGACTTGGCCTGATGATAAAGGGGGAGAGAAGCTTCTCTGGTCTGTATTACAACTGAGGCAGGCTACGTGGATAGCCGAAAACGTTTTTGAATAAACGATTTATCTTACTTATTTGGCTTTTTGTTTGCTTTTATTTAATGAGTGAAGTAGTATTTGGATGCTGATATACAACTTCAATATTTGGGTGGTGAATTAAAATGCCTCTGAGGATCCTGGAACATTATCCAAGATCAGTAGCCCACCTTGAAAGCCAAGTTTTTTCTAGATAAATACTGCTCAACATCATGAACAAAGCAATTATTCAGTCAGTCCATTGTCAATGCAGCTTTATTCATACTTTCTTGTTGGAATACAAAACACTGGAAAATAACATTTTTTGTTTTATTTTTCAAGGCACATTAGTTCAGCGAGCAATACACTATCATTGATTTCACCATACAGCAACTGTTGCATTACCACATGAGGAGTATGTTATGATCTTTTGCAGCCTTGAATCTTGGTGGAGATCATTCAGCTTTGAAGATATAAATCCCTCTAAGCATGTGCTTCCAACAAAGACCTGTTCTGGCTGCATTGAATAACTGATAAGACAGGTATCCTTTATCTTCAATTATTTTTTTAATTTTTCTGCTAACCTACATAAATGTCTTTATGCAGGTTAGCAAGAAACCCTTATGATCAGCTGAGGCTGTTATTCCAACTGTCTTTATATTATGAAGATTATGATGATGGAGAAAGCATGCAAACCACTCCTTATTAGCTTTAAATATAGACTGGCAAGAACTCTGACCCAGTTGTTCATATATTCTCA
Organism: Olivierus martensii; assembly: GCA_000484575.1. Lineage (NCBI taxonomy): Eukaryota > Metazoa > Arthropoda > Arachnida > Scorpiones > Buthidae > Olivierus > Olivierus martensii. The sequence goes on from AYEL01088268.1 coordinate 10,605, forward strand.
ACACTTCTTTATGTAGCACTGGGCTACTTAAAAGAACTCTGTGTTTGGTCCTCAAGCCAAATTTGAAGTGCCTTTTCCATCCTTTCCATAATGAGAATGCAGAGCATATAGGTAACTTTAGCAGTTTTGCTAGCAACACTTGCTTTAATCGCTTCATCAATTTTTTTAATGGTCCTTATAGTTGACTCATTAACATTCATTAGTCTGGCCTCCAATGCAATACTCTCACCATATCTTAACCTTGTCACTACATCAAATTTTTTCTCCAGCAATAACATATTTCTAGCCCTTTTGGCTGGTTTATCATCACTAACTATACTTCTGAATGTTTGGAGCACATGATCCATGAAAAAGAATTATCATAAAAATAAAAATAATGCTAAATTGTATTTAAGAAAAACACATACAAAACATAAACGAATATGAAATAACATTAATACATACTTGGGGCACAGAAATGCAGGATTGATTGATTCCACTCCTATTGATAGCTATGTAGTGTATGCAAAGAAATTGCAAGTCTATTCTTCTCCTAGAAATCATAATCTAAGCACCTTAAAAAGAAAATACAATTTCATTCAGATACAAAAGCAAAACTAAAACCAACATTGGTCTTTTCTTTTCTACCCTCTTCTTTCCCTCTGAATGTGAATATTCTCACCATTCTTTAAAACACAAAATATGACATCTATAAAATTCTTAATTGTTTGCAATGAAAAATAATAATAATGATAAATAGAAAATAAGCATTTATAAAAGCATTTAGTAGCTGTTATCAAAATCTGCATATACCGTGGTGCCTCACAATTCGACATTTGAGTTTTGCGGGTTGGCGCATGCACGTGCATGGAATTGTGTGATGTCATTTGCTATGGGTTTGCGCATGCGCGTGCATGGAATTGTGTGATGTCATTTGCTATTATCAGTTCTTTTTACATGCGCATGCATGGAATTGTGTTATGTCATTTGCTATTTGTCAGTTCTTTTTGGGTTAATTTAGTGTTTAACCATGTTCTTTATGTTAATTCTATATTTTTCAGAAAGTAAAAAATTTGTAATTATTATTATTTTTCAAGTGAGTTGATTCAAAGATAACTGACCAGAGGAATAATTCCGAAAAGAACAACACTTGCGGATTCGAAGAGAACTGACCAGAGGAATAATTCCGAAAAGAAGAACACTCGATTAAGCAAAGAGACGAAAAAAAATTGTAGATAAAGTGCAGAAAGGTAGAACAATTAAAATATAACTCAAGTATGATATTCCTAGGACAACTGTGGTAACGTTTTGCCACAGAAAGAAAAGATTATGGGTGCTAGGATGTCTGCTGCAAGACTTCATTTCAACATCCAAGGGCTAATAAATTGTCTGTGGTGTATAAAATAGTGTATTTTGTAATTTACTCTGTTATACAATAGTAAAACACATAATAAAGTACTGTATATACTTGTGTATAAGCCGAGGATTTTTTCTCAAAAAAAATTTCTGAAGTGGGGGGGTCGGCTTATACACAGATAAAAAAAATCAACCTTTTTTTTTTGCTGGAGAAATTGAAGTAATAAGCAAAATCATATTGAACGTCTCTTGAAGACCAGGAAGGAAATTTTGCAATAATTCATTTAATATGATACCAGGTAAAATTTTATTTTACCCCGATGCAATCAAGCACGTTGCACCGCTAACTCCAACCTCCATCTATATATTGTAATCAGATAGCCGATGCCGCACAGCCCAATACAACACGATGCAAAAACTTGACAATCAATCAAGAATCTTACCTAGGATTCATATTTGAGTGAATAGACGTTGTGCTGCATGATACGATGTGACACGAAAACTCGACAATCAATCAAGAATCTTACCTAGGACTCATATCTGAATAAAAATATATATTTATTTTTCATTATTATTAATTAAGAATGTTTTAATTCATTCGCTAGTAATTGATAAATACTTATTAATTTTAACTCATCAATGATTTAATTAAAGTAAATTAAAAAGTAACTAAAATAATGTTTAAAATAACAAAAAAATAATAATTATTTAAAATTTGTACTGAAAAATAACTTTAGTCTATCAAAAAAAGTTCATCGTGAGCAAAATTAAAACTTCAAAATCGCATGCTTAACGTCTAGAAATCATGTTGCACACGTCATCCTAACAGCACGCTTGAGAGCCATGTGATGTAGACGTATTCTAAAGGAATTTTTACTGTGATAATATGAACTTTTTTTTAGAAAAGTTATTCAACAACAGCAATAAAAAGAAAATATTTTTATATAAATTATAAAAATTTATTATTATTCGTTAACTTGATATTTTCTGAAGCTACGTCATCCTAACGATAATGTCATACACCGACATCAATCTCGCTTCTGAGTAAAATTTTACTTTATCTGTTGTGATCGAGTGCGTTGCGCCGCCGAATCCAACCTGCATTTATATAAGTGCATCAGATAGGTGATGCCACACTGCCTGATGCGCCACGATGCAAAAATTCTTGACAATAATCCAAGAATCTTATGTAAACGCACTGTGTTGGATCACTTTAGCTGGTTAAAGGCAGATTCCTACTTGAGCTGTGCCACCGCAGGCTGAGGAGTCACAAATGCCAATATGCCTGGTATTCATTCCCATTCAATGATTCAATTAAGCGTTTACAGCAAACAATTGACAACATCAGCCAATAGTCAGTAAGAATAGGAATACATCAGCCATTGTATAATTCGTTTAATACTAAGCACTTCTCTGATTGGCTAGTATCTGCAGCTAGAGATGTGCAATACAGAACAAAATATCATATCGGCGATATTCCAATACGGATTTTCCATACGATATTTGATATCGCAATATGATATTTAGGGGGAAAAACAAACAACAATTTCTTTTAAACTCATTTATTTGCCAGAAATGATAAAAATCACCAGAAATTTGATTCTATTGCTGATTTCGGCATCAAAATCGTTGAAATTAATTCAGGGCTTCCAACCTGCTTCTTTTTGCACATACCACTTGACCTGCCTTACTAAACAAATGTTCAGTAGGCACTGATGTGGGTAATATAATCAAATGCTTCATTGCAATCTTGGATAAATTTGAATAGCAAAAACTTGCACTTATCCAATATTTTATTGGATCTTCATGCTGATCTAATATTGGCTGATCCAAGTAGAACAAAAACCGAAATCAATAACGAAAACGAATGGAACAGTCTGTCTAATGTTACCAGTTCACTAATCTCAAATATCACTCCAGTCCGGTGATTCCTGTTCTTCACCATCCGGCTCCCTTCCACGGGTGTGGGTTCAGCCTGTGGTTGGAACTGGCCCTGCCCCCTCAGTAATCTCCCTGATTGGAAAGGGGGCATAAAATATGCAAAAAAAAATATATCACGCCAGCCTCTGTTTATTTATCAAACAAGGTGATTAATAATTATTGATTATTATAAAATTTATTGTTTAATTTCATTAAAATAATATTTAAAAATAATTGTAATAGAAGAGTTGTTTAAAGAAATTGGCCATTATCTTTAACAAATGTAATTTAACCAATGATATTATCACAAGTATAATATTGTATCATTAAATATATCAGAGTCCAAAAAGTATTGGAATATCAAGATGAGTAAATCGATGATATACAATATATCATATCATATCGTCCCAATCCATAATATGGATTTTTCAAATAAGGTGATTAATAATTATCATAAAATTTATTGTTTAATTTCATTAAAATATGTTAAAATAATTTTAATACAAGAGTTGTTTAACAAAATTGGCCATTATCTTTAACCAACGATTTAAATACATACAGAAACAATTAAAATATCACAAGTAAAATATCATATTGTTTGATATATCGGCATCCAAAAAATATAAAAAAATATCAGAATATCGAGACAAGTAAATTGATGATACACGATGTATCGTATTGTCCCAACTCTATCTGCAACTAGTCGCTATATAGAAGCACAGATGTTGGGAGCTAGCAATGTCTACGTTTCTAACAAATAGCCGCAAGGTTAAGTTCTGTTACTATGGATATGAGCTCCTTTCTGCGTTTGCTGTAGACTTCACCCCAAGTGGGAATCCATTTTTACTGTCAAGAATTTCTGCTTTGCGGTGCATCAGACAGTGCGGCATCGCCTATCTGATGCACTATACAAACAGATTGGAGTCGGCAGCGCGATGCGCTTGATTGCTTCGGGTAAAGTAAAATTTTATCTTTTAAATTGATATATTGGTGTCTATTTATTTTATATATATATATTTAAAGTTTCAATAAAATATTTATTTTGGCAAATTGCATTAATATATCGGTAACTAAAAGTCAAAGATCATGTAATTTATCGTTTTCAAATTTTTATTGAATTTTAAGTACTAAAGTCTGGGATCGGCTTATATTCAAGTATATACGGTAAATAATATATTGTATCTCTCTCACCTCACCAGTTAGGAGAGTAGGATGGGGACCAATAACAAATTAATCTTTTTACATAGTCTTATATGGAAAATATTGTCCTGCAATTCGACAGTTTCTCAATTTGACATTACTTCGGTGATGAATTAGTGTCAAATTGCGAGGCACCACTGTATATGAATTTGGGTTTCATTTATATGTTGGTGAATTACTGTACATTTTTTAACCATGTATATGTGAATTCCACAGTTGGAGAACCTAAAGTTGACAAGGGATTGCTGTATTTATTAATATTCTAATAAGAATATTATAATGATTATCTGTGAAGAAATTTATGATCAAATAATTATTATTAAAAATAATTATGTATTTATATAATGTCGAAAATAATTATGTATTATCCTATTAGAATATGAATTATTTTTATTCATAGGTAAAACTACCTTAATTTATTAACATACTGCTGCCCAGTTAGGAAGACAGAGGATCAAATTTATGTCATCAGAATGGAATATCATTTTACAATGTTTTTCAATCTGTTTGTTGTTTTACATAAACTAGTCTGATTACTTTTTGATTGAAGAAAAGTTTTTGATTTTTCTTAAAAATAAAGAGGATTTGTTTTATATAACAGATCCTGTTTATTTGTGAAATGTTATATGAAATATGACATTAACTATAGTGTGTTGATATTATTATATTTTATCAATTTATGATTAATTTTTGAAAAAGAGATATTGACAATAACTGTATTCTATAACAACAAAATATGAATTCTGTAATTTTATTATCTTAATCTTAATCAGAATCACTTACAGAAAACATATTTTAATTTTATTAAAATATGATTTCTGTAAGTAATCATATTTTACTAGGAATTTAATAAATCTTATATAATAAACAAATTAATAATACTCCCACCCTCTCAGTTCAAATTTTCGTTCAGCCATAATTTCTGTAGCTACTCGCATAAAGCATTCTAATTCTGATTCATTCCTTACACTTGTCACACAGTTATCAACATAAAAACTATTCATGAGTTTCTGTATCATGTCTTTGGGGTATGTTAAATCTCCTTCTTTATGTCGCTGTAAAACCATCTGTAGATGATACTGAATTGTAGCACCAAGTAAGAATGGGCTACACGATACACCAAATACTACCCGACAATGTCGATAACATTTCAAGTTGCCATCACTGTCACTCCACAGAAATCTTAAGAAATTTTTGTCACTGGGAAACAGGCTTATTTGAAGAAAAGCTTTACGAATATCTGCAGTTACACCTATTTTCTTCAGACGAAATCGTGTCAAAATCGAGGGAATTAACTCTATGAGATTTAATCCCCTTTCAAGACAGTCATTAAGACTAGGCGATCCCTTTTGTTTCGCCGAAGCATCAAAGACGGGTCTTATCTTAGTTGTGCTGTTCTCTTTGATAACATGCCGATGTGGTAAATAATGACAGTGTCTTTCAGCTTCATTTGCTGGTATCTCCTCTATAATGCCTTCCTGTAGCCATTCAATAAATACTTTTTCGTAAGCTTGATATAATCCTTCTGATTTAAGTCTTTTAACTAAGGAGTTTAATCTTTTAAGAGCGAGTTCATAATTGTTCGGAAGTGGAGAATGGCCTTCAATCCACGGCAAATGTACCATGAACCTACCATTATCAATCTTGACAGTGTCTAAAAAATGCTGTCTGGCAGCTTCCTGCAGCTCCGACTTAGTTTTCTGTTCTGATGGATCAGTGATACCCAGTGAATCAAGATTCCATAAATCAGAGATACAGGCATCTCTGGTTAACATGGAGACAGCAACAAGGACACTATTTTCTTCAGAATTCATTTCAGTAACACGACCCATGACTGTCCAGCCTAGCTTAGTTTCAATAGCTGTAAGTCCAGAAGGAAGTCGTTTATAACCTCCTGTCATAAGTTTTCCCGCAACATCAGCTCCAATGAGAATTTCAATAGGTCCATCCCGACGATCGGTCAGATGAATTCCACAGTCTTTAAGCTCTCTCAACCATAACCCTTGACCTATAGGTGGCATAGTCTCACAAATTACAGACTGACTGAGAACATCGAAGTGACAATTGTAAGTTTCAGACACATTTGACAGATAGATGGTAAAAACATCATGATCACAAACACCAGTGTTAGTTCCTCCAAATAAGGAATGCCGAAGATATTCCTTCTTTGTAGACTTATAACCCATTTCTTTAGCTATACTCCTTAAAATATATGATCGCTGGGAAGCGGAATCAATTATAGCGCGAACAGTATGCTTAGTTCCGTTTCCTTTCACTATTACAGTCAAAGTTTGTAGTAGGACGTTAGGTGCTCTCGAGAAATTAGCAAGCGCCTCATCTTGTTGTGAGAGGGATTTTTCCAGTTCATTCTTCTTGTCAGCGATAGATTTGACCTGTGCTTGGGGGAAAGCTCTGCATATTAGTAAATGATGTCGTCTACCGCATACTAGGCAACCTGTCTTAGTTTTACATTTCTTAACTTCATGACCCTTTTTTAAACAGAGGAAACAGCAGCGTGCTTTTGAAATTGCAGTTTGTCTTTCTTCTAACGACATTTTACGAACTTTATCACATTCCCACGAGTTGTGATGACCAATACAAAATATACACAACTTGTAATTCTCCTTGGAAGACGTAAACAGACCAGCTGCAGTGGGTATTAGTGGTGACTCATCTCGTTTAAAACTGCTGTTTTCTCGTCTATTGCTGACACGTCCAACTCTAATAACTGGATCAAAACCCTTAACGGCCAAAGATACTCGTTCTTCTCCTTGGACTTCATCTTGAAGAAAACGAAGTAAACGGTCGAGATCAGTCTTGTATATTAACTGCGTAGACGTTGCTTCCTCATCAACGATATCTTCCTCTCTGGACCTGCGATGGGCAGATCGGAACCTTTCCCATGCTCGAAGCGTGTCATCAGGCAGTGAAGATTCCACCAAGGGGTAAAGCATCGCTGCATATTTATCTCTCGCAACACCCAGGGCATCTAAAGCACGGAGTTTTGTCTCCAATTGATCATAAAGCTTGCGTAGAGAGTTACTTTTGACTGAGTTATGTTTTTGAAGAACCAATGAAAGAAGATCTCGAACATAAACTTCTATGAGCAATTCTTCTCGGCCAAAACGAGCTTGAAGTTGATTTATAGCCTTTTTATAACTTTCTCCACCCGGAGGAAAACTCTTTATTAAGTCTTCCGCGGAAGTTCCTTTCTCCATGGCTTGAGACAAATAAGCAAACTTATCATGAGCATCCAAATTAGGATCTTTATCGATTTTTTGGAACTGTCCCCAAAATCCTAACCAGTTCTTGACATTGCCATCAAAGCTGGGCAATTTTATTTTAGGATAATGTAACATTGTATTGTGAGAAACTGATTCAGTACTCGTAAGGGAATCTTCTCTTTTTGATTCTAGTATTTTGGACAACTTATTTTCCAAAACTCTCCATTTATCGATATAAGCTTCTGACTCATCCATTTCCCGATCGATCAGATCTTCTTGTTCACTTTCTTCGAAAAGTGCTTGTCTAACTTGTTCCTCAGACTCTATCATCAGCTTCGCTTTCTCTTCTATCACTCTCAATTTCTCAACTTTTTCCTCTTCAGATAAAATACTTTCTTCCCTTTCAAACTCATTACATGCTTTCGTAAATAGTCTTCTATACTGTTTTCTAGACGCTCTTAATCTATCCATATCGGAGTAGTGTTATCAAACTAACTTACTGTGCAGATGATATCCTGTCGCGGACGCCAATTGTTGTACAGTCCAGAAAAATAAACAGTATAGAAACTCAATTGATTTTTGTAAAACTCTTATTTAATACAAAACTCGCACAAAACTCGACTGGTCTCAACTCCAGCTTAACGGCCGAGGGACTAACTAAAAACAGTCATCTCCCCGTTTACAGTGAGGTTCGGGTTACAACGCAAGTTCCTCTCCGAACTGATGTTTTACAGATGGTCATAAATAACTGGACTTTCCCCTCAACTTGCAACATTTTTCCTCCAATTATTTAAAGAATTCCCGATAGACGTTGTGCTGCATGATACGATGTGACACGAAAACTCGACAATCAATCAAGAATCTTACCTAGGACTCATATCTGAATAAAAATATATATTTATTTTTCATTATTATTAATTAAGAATGTTTTAATCCATTAGCTAGAAATCGATAAATACTTATTATATTTAACTCATCAATGATTTAATTAAAGTAGATTAAAAAGTAACTAAAATAATGTTTAAAATAACAAAAAAAATAATTATTATTTAAAACTGTACTGAAGAATAATTTCAGTCTATGAAAAAAGTTCATTGTAAGCAAAATCAAAACTTCGAAATTGCACACTTAACATCTAGAAATCACATTGCACACATCGTCCTAACGGTATATGACATCATTGTTAGGATGATTCACTCATTTTAAAATACGATTAAAGATTTGAATACAAACTCAACTATAGGGAAAACGAAACTTTGAATGGTCTCTTGGGAGCCGTGTGATGTAGATGTATTCTAATGGAATTTTTATCATCATAATATGAACTTTTTTTAGAAAACAGTTATTCAATAACAATAATAAAAGGAAAATATTTTTATGTAAATTATAAAAATTTATTACTATTTGTTAACTTGATATTTTCTGAAGCTACATCATCCTAACAATAATGTCATACACTGACATCAATCTCACTTCAGGGTAAAATTTTACTTTACCTGTTGTGATCGAGCGTGTCGCGCCGCCAAATCCAACCTATATTTATATAAGTGCATCACTTATACAAATGCAGATTGGAGTCGGCGGTGCAATGCGCTTGATCGCTTAAAAACCATCTACTTAACTCCTCTACACCAACTCAAATTGTCACTGACAGCACCACTATCTTGAAACTAATTAACAGACCCAACATTCATCATCCACTCAGTATTACCATCAGTAAAGAACTTACCGAACATATTAATAACCAGGTCTCTTTCTGTAGGACTGCTAAACATAATGGGGTTAAGGGAAATGAATTAGTCGACAAACTCGTCAAAAAGGTACAAAACGCAAACACCAGTTACAGTAAAATCCCTCTCAGCAGGTTAATAAGTCAAATCAAACTTCTTACCATCTTAAAATGGCAAGAGAGATGGAACAACAGTAACACTGGAAGATTAACCTTCGAGTTCTTCCTGGATGTTAAACAGAGACTAAATAACCACCACTATTCTCCAAACTTTCACAGCACCAGATCCTCCCAGGACACGGTAACTTTTTACATTATCTCACATGGTTCGGACTAGTGAACTCTTCTAAATGTAACTGTGATAATAGCAGTGTTCAAGACATCAGACATCTTTTCCACTGCAATAAATTTAACAATGAAAGACAACAAATTGAAAGACAAGCAATAATGGGCGGTCAAAACTGGCCATGTCAGCTTAAGTGGTTTATCGAAACTCCATGTGCCTTCCAACTATTTAACTCCTTCATTATCAACACGGACGCAACTAAAAATCAACAATAGTTCTTGTCTGGCCTTCCACTCCCAGTCTCCTACACCGGTAAAAGTACTGTGTTTCCCTTCCTCAACTTCTCCTGCAGCTCCACCCTCCAAGTTCCACCTTCCTGAACCGCAACTGTGAAGAACCCTGGACTTCAGAAACCCTGTGCTATGGTGTTCTCCCTTTACAGACTAAGGATGCACTGGTTAGTGCCTATTAGGACTTCACACCAATCTTGGCTAGATCAGCTGCAACTTCAGGCAAACACCTAGTGCTTTCTATTATAATACTTCTGGGACTATTGATTTTGAACCAGCTCTCAACTAGCCAGCATGTTACCAACATGTAACTTTTGTAAATGACCCAAATCTCTCCTTTTGTTAAACTAATCTCAATTATTGTCATTATGTATTATTTAAATGAACCCGTCTCCATGTAAAAGTCTTGTACACAAAGTTATTTTAATATTCAAATGTAACAATAATAAATTTGCTTGTAAAAAAAACTGGACCAATCAGCATGTCAACACCATGTAAATATTGTACATATATACCTTTGTTTTAATTGTATAACCCTTTCTATGTATCTTGATTATTTTAATAAAGTTGGCATTGGTTGCTCACCTCCTTGTGATCTACCACACAATCTTATGGTAGAAACTTTTAACTTTACTCAAGCTATCCTAAACTCTTATCACTTCCCCTTCCTTTTCTCAGGCTAAGCCACTGGTAAGCCACTATCCCTTTGTTCTCGTAAAGTAAAATTTTACGAGAACAAAGAAACGAGAACTTTTAAATTGATATATTGGTGTCTATATTATAATAATTTATTTTATATATATATATTTAAAGATTCAATAAAATCATTTATTAATTTATTTTATATGTATATATTTAAAGTTTCAATAAAATATTTATTTTTGTAAATGGCATTATATCGATAGTCAGAAAATCAAAGGATCGTGTAATTTATTGTTTTCAAATTTTTATTGAATTTTAAGTGCTAAAGTCTGAGTAGGCTTATACACTGGGTTATGCAATTTTTACCGATTGTCAAACTCCGAAGTCGGGGAGTCAGCTTATACATGGATCAGCTTATATTCGAGTATATACAGTATATTAAATTATATCTAATTGCATAAGTATTAGATATAATTTTTAATGCATAATTGTTTTAATTGTATAAATTATTATTATTTTTGACAATATTATTGTAGTTAATTTTATTAACAATATTATTGTAATAGACCATCTACACTATAGGCGGCAGCACCTCCGTCTTTGGTATTAGTTAGGATTAGGAGTCAGCTGTCATCATAGAGAAGCAGTCATGCCATATAATTGCTGTGTTCCTCAATGTAATAGCAATACAAAAATAGATAAAGGACTTCAGTTTCATTCATTCCCTAAAGATAGTAATCTAAAAAAACCTGAAGTATTGCTATTAAAACTGGAAAGACAGTATGAAAGCATACCAAAGTTTGCACTTGCATTACCGATTACACTCCATCGAAAACAACAGGCTAGTTACAATTATTACTTTTTAATGTTATAAAATTTGATATAAGAAACAGAAATTATTAAACACATCTATGTTAAAATATAGGCCTGTAATTAATGCTTCAATCAACTTCAAGTGTTGCTGAAAAACAGACATCGACCTCTCTCTTCGCTCGATGTTGCTGATATTTCTTCAAACTAGTTATAGATTGTTGAAAGATTGAAATTATTCAAATGTTTCCTTGATATTACATTTATTGGTGAAAATGTTCAGGTGATAAAAATCGAGATGAGATGCTCCCATGTTTTAACACAACTAAACTGCGAACGAGATCATATTTTTGCCATGCAGAAAGTCTGAAGTTTAATACAAATTAAATGTAAAAAATAAAGCAGCAGTTATGAGCATATTTAAAATATACTATTAGAGCATTGCATTAATATTATAGAAAAGTTAACAGCACTATAAACAAATTTAAAAGGTTAGTATGACAAGTGTCTGATACATCATAAGCATTCTTGATGAGTAATGGCAGCATGCATTAAATATAAATTTGCCTAAAATCATGAAAGATTCTGACATATTGATATTTGTGATTTTCTTTTACAAATATGATAAATGAATAAAATAATGGCCCAATTGAGAAATACTTTCCACAAAAAAAAAACAAAAATCGTTATGTAAAAAAAATAATAAGGGTCAATAAAAGGTTAATTGTTTCTTAAGTTCAGAAATGGTCAACTTGCTAAAGTCCATAATGAATCAGCTTAATTATGCAGAAAAATAAAAAGACAAACACAAACTGAGAGCGAAACGCTATGTAATAGCTGGATGCTAAGCCTAAGCAATACCAAAGTCGTAAGTGGCACCGCAAGTGGAGAAATTTTGCATGTACGATAGTTTATTGTCAAGATTGTAGATGTATGATGGTACTTGAATATTGTAAGAATACATTAAGATATTTCCTATTAATTTAGCCCTCATTTTAACATCTGGTAGAATGATACTGTTAACATCGTCTAGAACAGATTCAATAAAATCAATGAAATAATAAACATTTAACTAGCAGGAAGGGATAAATTGGTTTAAACATTTCAAATTTATTTATGGAAATTTCTCCATTTTGGAATGGGAAAGGTCAAGTTTTGTAGACAAAACACTCATAAAGCATACAGATGTAATATGAATCTGAGCTTACAGATAAGCTGAGATTCATATTACAACAATCAAATGACTGAGGTTAGCTGGTCATGAGAAAATAATAGTAATAAAAAATTCACTTGACAAGTTTTCCATCATCAGAGTTAAGAGGAGGTTTAACGCCATTCATTTGGAGAACAAGCATCAATTCAAACTTCTCCAACATTTTATTAATTGGTTGAATGGGAAACAATAATTTGAAGAGATTGAAAAGTAAAAATAATCAGCAGTTGCTTCCTGTCCAGCAAGCAGAGTAGTTGCTTTTGGCTTGTTGACCCAGAGAGTCGACAGTTCCCTCTGTCCTCCACCCAGCAGGCTGGGTTATCTCTGCTGTCTGCCAGGTAAGGTAGCAACTCCCTCTCTATCTCTGTTAATCTGCAGTCCAAAATTGTTAACTATCATTATACACAGAACACAAATTATATGGAACACAGACAAGTGTATATTTAGAACCATCCAAATAAATTTCTTAGTGCATGCCATCAATGGAGAAGGCATACATATTGATGAAAATCTTGTAACAGTTATGAGAAAGATGAATAAGCCAGAAAATATATCAAATTGAGAGGCCTGCTTGGTTCAATGAACTGATTTTATCACAAATATGGCTACAAAAGCTCATGCTCTGAATGAACTACTTAGTGAAAGAAATGAGTTTCAATATGGATTGCAGATTTCAATTGGGAAATACAGCTCAAGATACAACATTCAATGCCATCAAAGGCAAACTTGTCAAAATACTGATTTTAAGATAGTTCAATCTCGCAATAGACATCAATCACTGTAAATGAATTTTCATATGGAGCTGATGCATTGTTAAACAATAGAAAAGTGATGAAAAGTTCAAACTACATACACAAGCCAGACATTAACCAAATGTCAGAAAAATTGGGCTCAAATAAAGAAGGACTATGCTCTCATCTGAACATGTAAATGATTTCAAGATTTCATTAAAGGGATTATGGTTTACTTAGAAACCGATCACAGGTCATTAATAAGGCAATAAAAAACCATAAGTACTAAAAGCAGTTTTATTTTTGGAAATTTCTCTTTGACTGCTTTTAGTGCTTATGGTTTTTTATTGCCTTATAAATGAGAAGATAAGCAGTTGTTTTAAGTTTTAAAGAATTACAGGTCATTAATCCAAAATTTTATGACAAAAGAACTTGACATTTCTTCAAAACTCCAGTGAATGAAACTCCAACTGGTAAGATAACATTATAAAATCAAACACATTTCAGGAAAAGTGTTAGGTATGACTAATATTGTGTCACAATGATCATTGCCAACAATGGAAAAAGATAGAGATATCAAGGAAAAATTTGAAAATTGTGTTACTATGTTTGTCCAGATGGTAACAAACTATCTTCCAATTACAGATCAGAGATTATGTGAAATAATCAAATCAGATCATCCAAAACAGAGATCCAATATGCATCAGAGACAAGAGATAAAACAGAGATACAATATGTATTAAAGTTTAAGAGTTCAGTTAATATAGTTGGTCTGACAAAGAAAGGACACCTGATATTAAAAATTACTGGCAGGAAAAAAAGATATTGTGATTGAAGAGGAACATTTGCCTCATAAAGGTGTGGCAACCACTGTAAGAGGGTAGCAGAGAGTGGAGAGGAACTGGTTGGAGAAATTTCCAACTGACATCACTTGTGTTCTCACCTCACTACAAGCTGGACCCTCTTTTGCATGCTTATGCTTGTATGATCCCATGTGGATCGAGTTTTTGTCTTAGATGACATATACAGGGTGCCCACGTTTCTGTGGACCAGGCATTTTTCTCGAAAACTATCGGTTATTTCTTATCTGTGCTTAAAGTGTGCTCATAAACTTAACAAATGACACATAAGTAAATGTTATTTGCTAATGTGTCATTTATATATATTGGATTTAAGCATTGTTAGACCTAAGTGGAAATATTTTTAGACAAATTAAATGTGTAAATTACAGGGCTGGGGTGTTTGCAGGAAAATGTGCCGACACCAATACCTACATTTTTTTTCCCCGACACCAACATCTCGGACAGTAAACGCGCACAAATGAGTTTAGAATGCATTTTTATTCAATATTTATTACTGAAAAAAATATTTATTCACCAAAAAAGAAAATGATTATTTAATACATTTTTTAAATTTAAAACTAATAAATTATGAGCAATGAGAAAGTTATTTTGCCGACGACGACACCCCAGCCTTGGTAAATCAGGACCTACTGTATCTTTTTATTCTTTAACAGACTTTCAATGTATTATGATTGTTTGAAAGTTGTTTTGTATCCTTTTGGGAATTACCTACTGTATTCAATATATATACTAGACAAATAAGGATTATAGCCATCCTTCTGCTGCAAAATAAGTAAATCATTAATATTTACTTATTTTGCAGCAGAAGGATGGTTATATGCCATATAAATGTAACAGAAACTTGAATGTGTCATGAAACCCAGATCTGCTTTAAACAGAAAAAAGTTTATAATATCAATATGTATATACAAGGTGATTCTAAATTATTGCTGGGATTTCCTTGACCAATAATTTTTAAACTGGAAACAACAACAAAAAACTGCTTATAGAATATTTAAAGTGTAACTCAAAGTTTTATTTGGAAATGCTGTACTCATTGCACTGATGTCTGGGATCTTCAGAGATGGAGATTTAGTAATAATGCAATATTTTATGTATCAGAGGGTAAATTGTCATAACTGCAGAATATGAGTATCAGGAAAACCTTTGTACCATTTGAGTATTCAAAAGAGAGCTCAAAAATCGATGTCTATTATGTTTTTATCATGTTCAAAAGCTTTGAGGCCCTTTTTCTTTGCAAAAGAACAATGATAGTTGTCACTTATCTGGATATGATACAGTTATGTGTGTTAGTTTAGTTGGAAAATCTTATTGGAAGCCAAATGTTGTATTTCAACAAGATGGCATTCTAACCACATTGGATTTTGTCTGAGAATTTCTTGACATGCATTTTTTTGATGCTGGGTTGGATGTAGTGGTCTAATATTATGGCTTATGTGCTCACCCAATATTATGCTGCTTGATCTCTTTCTTATAAGGATTCACTGTTCAAGGGAAATCAGAGATCTTATAATGAATTGAAGACCACTGTTGTTCCTTAGAAACAGTTAAACCACAAATATTAGAGAATGCTTAGAGGGAAATTGATTTCTGCATGGAAATCTTATATTCCACAAAATATACTCATGTTGAAGTTTAGCTAAATGCTAAATAACTTTGACATTTGCTACAGTGGAACATTGTTAATGATTGGGACTGGAAAATTTTTTGTTATAATTGTTTCATTATACTGAAGTGAAGAATTTTAAAACATTCATTCTAACCAACCTGAATTTGCAGAAAACTGTAATCCCATTGTTCAGTGAAGATGTTTGCCTTTTCCATTAAAAGTGGACCAGAAATAGATGAATTTTGTGACCTTGCTTGCTTGAACCATATTAGAAGTGCAGCCTCTAAATTTTCAAAATTTGTCATTCTCATACATTTCCGATCCAGTTTAAATTTGTTAATTTTGTAATTTTTTATATCATCTCTCTCTCTTTTATTATCGTTGATAAAAGTAGAATTCACAGTGTCAACACTTACAAATTTCAGTTTTTGAACAGTTATCTTTATCAGCAGCTTAAAGTTCAACTTTAGATTTAAGATCAAGGGAAGTTCTGTTATTTGCATTTCTTTCCATTTTTTTAATTTTTTTTTTGATTGAAAAATATGATTACGAAAAGAATTCCAACTGCCGTTCACTTTTGTAAGCAACACACTACTCTTCATTTCAATTTCAAAATGTAAAACCAAAATCAAAACCAGAATACAATACTACACTTGTAACATGTGCTGCTTAACGGGTGTTGGGTGTTCTCACCCCTTCTGCTGAAGTAGAACAAGCCCAACAACTGTTTCTTTCAACTTAAGGGGAAATTTTATGCTGCTATTGGTTTAAATGACTTTTAAATTAATTTAAAAAAAATTTTTAATTCTTTGCAAAGACAACATTTTTTTCGCTATAACTGATGTTTATGAATTATCAGTTCCGTCATTTTTTCATAATAACTGTGTTTTAATACAATGTTAACCTATGGACATCAGTCAGGACTATGAAACCATTTCATTATAACTGATTTTTCATTATATCCATTTTTGTTATAATCATGTTTCAATGTATCTTTTTTCAGTGTTGATTCTATAGGTAAAATTTCTGAGTTATGCTTTTGTATTCTGTAAGCAGATTTAGTTTGTTTTTTGTGTTTGAAAATTATAGGCAATGGAAATCCCAACAATAATTCAGAATTACCCTGTATTTTTGTTTTCAGCAAATCTGTTTTTATAATTTTTTTATTAAAATAGCATATTTATTGTTGTAATAAAAGTTAGATTTAAAGTATTATCCTAATTGTGATCAAAATTCATTGAGAAAAATGTTTGTTTTGGAATACCGGTATTAATTTCATAAAAAAATACTAAAATACTGGTATTATGGTTTTGGCTGATATTGCAAGCCCTAGTTTATAATGAATTTATAGAATGGGGCTTGCTATTATTCATTATAACATGTTACAGTACTACAGCGTTTTTATTTTTATTTATTTATTTATTTTTTTCTTCTCCTCCTTCCAAACTGGAAGGTGTGCCTCTCTAGGAAGGAGTGCACTAGTGCAAAGGGAACTGCAAAAAGTTTGACAGAAACGTAATTTTTTGTAATATAAGATATATGCTATATAATAGATGACATACCTGCAAGTGCATAGTCTATATAAAACAGCTGCTAAAATGCAACAATAGCCAATAAAAATAATATCAAATTCAAACGTGAGCAAGAGGGCGCTGTATCACTATTATTTGTTATAAAAAGAATTACTGATAATTTAAATATGATTATCAATTATGTGTATTTTTCCTTTTTTTGTTGAAGCATCTGTCTGTATTACTTTTATGAAATAATGAAATAAGGGGCATCAAGATTAGATTGTTTTAGGGAAGGCATAGTAACATAAAGTTTGGAAACTGCTACAGTACAGGTAGATTCTGCCTTTGAGCTAATTCATTCCTGGTAAGCTCATTAAGTAAGAAATTGTAAACCAAGAATCAATTTCCCATAGAAATAATATTAAAACCAGAAGTTCCATTCTCAACAATATCAGTAATACAAGATTAAACAATGATTTATCTATCTCAATAAATGAAAACATAAACTTTAAAATCAAGCAAATTATTATTATAATGAACTTATTTGTATTATTTTTAAGAATTTTTATTCAATAAAAGCAAACAATAAGCCAAAAAAGGAATACATTTGAATAAATCATTTATTCAAATGTAAGGACAGATTTATAGCTACAGTGATCTATGATGTTTGTTTTTGTTAAAAGGCTTAAGAGTGGGTCGAGTGAAAACCATATGTTTCCTTAACGTGGATGTTTTTCGAGTAGCCTGTGTTTATGTAACTGTTTTTTATGATGGACTTTATAATTAGTATTTTATTATTATTATTTGCTCTATACCTAAATTTTGAGGTTTGATGATGATTGTAATTGTTATAATGTTATTTTAGAAATGTTTTGCATGTTTTCTTGTTAATGTGTTTGGAAGGGTAACTTTCCATCTGCAGTTTGTTGTTGTTAGGAACCGGTCACTGATTGGTTCCCCGATTTGGCCTGATAAGAAAGGGGGAGAGAAGCTTCTCTGGTCTGTATTACAACTGAGGCAGGCTACGTGGATAGCCGAAAACGTTTTTGAATAAACGATTTATCTTACTGTTTTGGCTTACTTTAGATATTAAATAAAAGCAAACAATAAGTTTTACTTATTCATTATGAATTTTTATTCACTGTTATTATTATTGATAGATAAATAGATGAGTTTTAATGCAGATGAACTATTATCTTAGGCACAATCCAGGAATAGAATTTATATACATATATATAAAATATGCTAATAAAATCAGAAGGTGTGCTACTTTTGCTGCTTGGCTGCCATTTTTCAATTTTAAAGTAGATGATAGAGTTTCTGCTACAAAACTAATTGTACTATATCAGGGGTCAGCAACGCGGTGCCCGCGGGCACCTTGGTAACCGTGAAGTAATTTTATACACCTGCCGTTCAAATATCTGAAATCTAAATTTTAGATATTTGAACAACAAATACTCGTAGTTGTAATGAATAATTTTAGTAAAAATTCATTACAATTGTGCAGTTTGATTTTATCTTCACCATTTTTGACAAAAACTGAATCTTAGCGACATGTATATAACACTAGATGACTAGATGAATCAATTTTCGAGTACTATAAACATATGATGCTTCATATAATGAACTATTTTCTGTCCTCACTATCCTTTTATACTCTATCCAGCCAATATGTGGTACAATGCCTGCAGAAATTCTCATGGTGCCCACCGAACTCCCGCATTTCTGAAATATACCCTCATGTTAAAAATGGTTGCCGACCCTTGTACTATATTATATAGCTATGTTTGTGGGTTAAATGCCTTTTTATGAATGCTTAGAATTTATTAAAATTAATGTTAATATTTTCTTTTTTGGCTATTTCATATTTGAATAAACTTGTAAACCAAGAACTACCTGTATTATATTAACTTAACAAACTAAAGCTAAAAAAATCATTAGACCCAAAATAGACATTTCTTGTACTGTCCGTCCACAAAACCCGTGCCTAGCTAAGGTGGATGAGTCCAAACGCAAAAGGGAAAGTCGCAGTCTGTATAATGACAGGTGGTTTCAGTTTTGATTTACTTTTTTGCATATGTCTGTTGTTTGTATTTTAGTGTTTTCACTTACCTTTTTCTATCTCTGATGGCTAGCACAAGTCGCAACAAAGCCTTTCGAAGTGGGATGAAAAAAATTTTACATAATGCAATTGAATTTTGTGATAGAGAAGCAGAAAATGGTGATGTTTTAATTCCTGTTTCTTATTCCACAAAACGAGCAAGTCAAATATATAATGTATTGTTGACAACGACAAAAAAGATTCGTTGAGAGTTAGCAGTGCAAGCTGAACCAAAAAGTTTCTCTCTGAAAAAGTGGAGAAAGGTGGACATTCTGCAGACAACTGGAATAGATGATTTCGATTGTGATGATGTTAGGCATACGGTGCAAGAATTTTACACCCGAGAAAAGAAAGTTCCTTCATTAAACAAATTATTGCCAGTTTTAAAGGAAAAAAATCAACTTCACTTGGAAAAAGGAAATATTATGACAGATTCTACATAAAATAGGATTTAAATGGAAACGAAGCCAAAATAAAAAGAAAATTCTAACTAAAGGAGTGATATCATTTTAATGAGAAGGCAATTTCTAAGGAATATAAAAAGGTATCGAGAGGAAAAAAGACTTTTTGTTTATATTGACGAAACATGGGTCGATAGCAATTTGACATTTGATAAATGCTGGCAATCGAGTGACACAAATGGAGTTTTTCGAATTGGAAATGCTTTGCGTTGAATTATTGTTTTGTGCACAGGTGGATTTATGGGATTTCTACCAAATACTAAACTTATATACAAAGCAAATACTACCACAGGTGATTATCATGGACAAATAAACTCTACTATTTACGAGAAATGAGCGAAAGAAAAACTTATTCCAAATTTGCATAAAAATGTTGCTTTTTTATTGATAATGCTCTGTATCATTCAGTCCAGTTAAACAAGCCACCAAATTCAAGCAATACCAAAAGAACTATTCTGGATTGGCTTTCTATGAATGCTATTCAACATTTGCTGAAGGTTGAATTTTTAGAGCTGGTCAAATTACATGCTCCTAAAGTAAAAACCTATTGATTTGATTGTATGCTAGCAGAACATGGATTTATAACACTTCGTCTCTCGCCATACCACTGCAATATAAATGCCATTGAATATGTGGGCCGAATTAAAAAGATACATATGCAATAGTAATCCCACTGGTGATATCAACATGACAAAACTTTTTCAAACAACCGAAGATGCTATAAATAGCATATCTGTTGAAAACTGGAGTAAATGTTGCGAGCATGTAATTAAAATAGAAGCAGCTTACTGGGATAAAGACGCAATTATAGAAGAAGTGTGTGACCCACTCTGTATTTCATTGACCGACAATGATTCAACAACTGATTCAGAGTGTGATGAGAACAGTTATTAATTAAAGGTAAAATATTTGCTTAAAAAATATATCATTATATTTTTATTCCAGATGTATATAATGATTATATTTATATTTTATTTAAAATAATCATTATATATTTTATATAATGATTATTTTAAAAATTGTTGAATTAATATTATATTAAGTTCTGTTAAATATAATATTTCCAACATTGAAACTAATCATTTAGCATTTGACATTACAATAAACTTCATTCAACTTCAGTTATCTTGTATTTGAAAACATCCATGTGCAAAGCTGTCATCCCTATTTTGTCACTGGACTCATTCAGTTAGCACGCACGTACTTGTGTCGATAGTTGCAGCTAAGCTGGACGGACAGTATATTTCATCGTTGTGCTTGATCTCTTATGTATGTTAATTACATTGACTCACAAGACTGTTACAACATGGCCTAAGTTTGAGATAAAGGAAATGAAATTATATTTTATATACAGTATACTGAGAATGGTTATTTAATACCATTAGAAAATTTAGGTGTAACTAAATTGAACTTCATTTTTCAATTTTTGAAGTATTAATATATTAAGATTCCTATATTTCTATGGATATTATTATTCTCAACTATTACAGTATACAAAAAATTATCAAATCATATCTCTATCATTTCTTTAAATGATAAAATATTTCTTCATACTAATTTAAATGCATTTGATGTGCACCTACACCTATTGTTTTTTACAAAATCTTATTTTTTTATATTTTTATATTGATTCAATACTAGTTTTTTAGTAACTCTATTTATGATGATATTCAACATTAAATTCAACAAATTTTAATCCAAATAATCTATAAATAAAAAAGTGGCAACATAATGTTTAATTTTTATGAAATTTACATTAAAAATGCCATCATTGGAAAAGAAAATACTTTTTCAGTTTCATGAGAAATTAAAAATAATAGAATGCATTTTTATAATTATCTTGCTAGACATACTTGTTTATCAACTGCTATTTTTCTAATTATTAATTGAAAGGTTTTTTGTAATTAGTAGAGGTAATTTACAAATATATTAAATCTATCTGATTAATAATAGTTGCTAAAATTTAAGATTTTTTATTTATAGTGTGATATTTCATTCAATGAATAAAATAATTTGCCCAAAGATTGAAATTTAATTTTCAGTGCTAATGTTGAATATCTACATATAAAACAGTTACTACTAGTATCCAATATAAAATATTTATTTACTAATTTTTCTGGCATTCTTGAATCTAAAGCTTTGATGGATTAACCAGTCCACTGAAAATCATGTAATATGATTCATCAGTATAACTCTAAAGTACTAATTATGCATTAACTCTAACAAGGGGAGGTTCAGACATTCGGGTCACCGATTTTTTTTGAAATTTTGCACACTGTTTCTTCTGTCAAGTAGAATTATTGCTTTCTTTAATAAATTGTACTCTTCTAAAATAAAAAAAAAGAATTTCTCACATAGGTTTAGAAAAAATTACTTGATTATTAAGCAAGATTTCTTTATTAATTAAAGTAACTCTTTAGAACTTCAAATATTTGAGATAAATTTTATATAATGGGAAGTGGTTAATATTTATATATTGTATAAATATTGAAAAATTTTTTTAAAGTTAATATATAACAATAAAATTGCAAATGAATATGTATTTAGGAAGCATGGAGATTATCAAGTTAAATAAAAATAAATTTTCAATGTCTTCAATGCCAAATTATAAAGTATCAAGCGTATATATCTTTATCCAGTTATGTTATACGTATATACATTAATTTCACATTTTATACAGGTATTCAGTGATCAAAATATATTATTTTAATTTTTTAAAACATTAAGCAGTAACTTTCTTCATAAGCTTTTTAAGAAAATTAGGAGATTAGATAATACTCCCGAGGTTCTTCATGAAATTAACGTTTATCAAAGAATTCTATACTTAAGTTTGACGAAAAAATCGAACAATCACTAAAACCCTTCTGTTAAGAGAACTAATTGTTTAAAATCTAAAAAAGTTTTTCTTCGAATAAGTCTCTATACTCATTAATGAAATTAAACTTTGTTTTCTTTGGAGTTATTTTTTTTCCTTTAAATGAAGAATTCTAATTCACAGTCCGAACGTATTGCCGATAGACATACCAACAACAAATTTATGAATTAATTTCCATTATAGGTTTAAATATTTATGTATAAAAGTAAACATATTGCACAGTTCATAAATAAAATTTGCCTACTAGTTTTTATCTCGAATATTTTTCTTAGCTCTACTTCATCTTTCTGATCTAGACGATCAGCTCAATGAATACATATAGGTGAATAACGAAATTAATAAAAAGTATATACCGTAATTATTTTTAATTGTACAGATTACAGCTGATAAAAGCTCCAACAGTTTGAGAAGACATCAATTCTTAATTATAACCATCACCATACAGTAGAAAATGCAATAGGAAGGTTTCTATAAATAATTATTTTCGATATCAAACGTTTTTCATAGATCTTCAAACTGCAGATTACCGAAATAAACGGCTGCCATTTTGTATTTCATTGCTTAAGTAGGACAGCTTTGATTGATTATGGCAAATAGCAATTTATTTCTTGTTTCGAGAAGAGAAAAATCTTATAATTCATTTGTATTTGTTATTTCTGTTCTAGCGTGAAATCATTACATTTCTGTGAATCTAATAAAAATAATTTTGCATTTTAAATAATATCAAACTGATCAATTAATTTTATTTGTGAAAATTAAATTTTACAAGAGCAATTTTTTTTTTTTTTATAATCGGAATAATTAAAACAGGTAAATTTTTCTTTAATTCGGTTAAAAATATCAAAACTCGTTAATTGTTCTATAGAATTTTATGCTTTATAAATCTTCATATTAGAATCAATGACAAATATGACGCTGACTGAAAACAAATTTTTCGTGCTTCTTCTTGATTTTAGAATGTATTTTAAATAAAAAGCAGAAAAATGAAGAATATTCAACATTTATTGATTGTATTGCAGATGGTTTTTAGTGAATAAGTACAAATCAGAACCACTAAATTCATTAGTTTTTATTTAGTAATATTTGATTTTTATATATATTCTGATCTTTTAAAGTTAGCGGATGTTAATATTTCATTTTTTCATCAGTTTGGAATAGTATGATATTGTTTTGTAATATTAAAATCGGGAAAAATAGGTTGTAGAGTGTATTTCTCAATACTACATTGCCACGAATATATTCAAATAATACTCGCTTTAAGTTAAAACATTATTATTTGGAATGCAAAAATTATGATAGAAATATGTTGTATCAATGCCAATTCAAGGATAAATATAATGCCAAGTGTATATCTATGTTTTCTCAATTTCTATCACTTGCTTGTTTTTTCTTTAAATTGTTACTTTTTCTGTTTTACTAGAATTCAAAATGTTTCTGATATTATACAGCAAAGAGATTTAGCTTTCAGTACTGTTGAATGACATTACTATACGCATAAATAATCGTTGTATATCTCACATTATTTCTTATTGAATCCATTCTGATCCACAATACGGAGAATGTGAGACGAGATCCCATTCCATGATTCCTATTCTGTACGCTACTCACAGAAAATTTTGAATTCGTTTTTTCACATTAATTTTGTAGATATCATTGTAAACATTTTTTCATGCTATTAAATCCTTTTTTTTTTATAAATTTCTAATTGGTTTCATCCTTGAATATCTATTAGATCTTTTTAAAATAATTGATTTTTATCTATGGTTAGATCCATGCAATTTTAAAAGAACATTATTGAATAGGTCTGCCTTCCTTAATAATTTTGAACTGCGAAAATTTATCAAAATGAAATAATATGATTTTATAGTGTTATTTTTATGATATAATTAAAATAAAGTCTAGCTATCAAAAGAAAAGAGAAAGAATCAATTGGAGTGAGATATTTTTTGTAAAATTAAAGAATTTTTTTTAAGATTTTTTTGCCATTGAATTATGTTGTCTTGATATCAACTCAATGATAAATATGACGCTGACTGAAAACAAATTTTTCGTGCATCTTCTTGATTTTAGAATGTATTTTAAATAAAAACAGCAAAATAAAGAATATTCAACATTTATTGATTGTATTGCATAAATAACTTTTCTTATATAGTATTTCCATCAAAATAATTATATTGTATTATTAAAATAATTTGCATGCATAGAAGAAATGAATGGTATAATATTTTTTTCCATGATAAAATTTATATATAGTTTGATTAATACATCTTTAAAGGGATTTTAATCAACTAAAATCAACAAGAATATTTCATCGATCAATTTTTTCAGCATAAATTTAAATTATTCACGTTTGTTTCTGTTTAATTTCTGTTTGCACTACAGTTTAATGCAAATAGCTAATAGGTTTTAAAATATTTAATTTATTTGTCAATCTTACATTAAAAATTAATTTTGCTTAAATTAATTTCTGGATATATTATATGCTTATATGCGCAATGCTTATATAATTAATGAACTTGTACTTACAAAATATAATATGCACAGTTTTAATCTGATTAAACCAAGATTTTCACTTATTATTTTATAATATTTTATGTTATATTGATTTAGGTTTCTACATAAAAAACTGTAGCAATCTAGAATATAAATTAATTGAAGTTTTTTATGTTTTGTTACATAAAAAAAAACATTATCGTTACTTTTTATTATTTAGAAAGTTTAATAATATTATATTACATTTTAGCCATCTTTTTTTCTGTTTAATAACGCTTAATAATAATCTTAAATTATTCAAAAATAAATTTTCATACAAAATTTTTTAAAAATTTCTCTCTTATATTATATTATACACTTTAAAAATTATGTCTTTTTAATGATTTCATTATAAATTGCTTAACTTATAATTATTCTAATCAAGATCATTAATATTTTTATTTATAAAAATATTTTAAAAATTTAATGAACTTGTACTTACAAAATATAATCTGCACAGTTTTAATCTGATTAAATCAAGATTTTCACTTATTATTTTATATTATTTTATGTTATATTGATTTAGGTTTCTACATAAAAAACTGTAGCAATCTAGAATATAAATTCCTGAGAATCGAACCTACACCCTCAGACCGTCGGAAACCCAACGTAGCCACTTCGCCACTATAACGTGATGTCGAATGCCTGAGTGTTCGCTATTTAAGTAAAACAAAAAATTTCTGAAATTTCAAAAGAATTTTCTCAAAAACGCTAGAGTGTGGCCCCCAATATAGGGGTGATTTTCTCGAAAACGCTAGAGTAGTGGTCCCCAATATAGGGGTGATTCTTCATCTACTGTTTATGCTCTTTCAGATGAAAAAAAATATCGGCAAAATCCCAGACACATCGGATGCGATGTTCCCTAGTAAGACTCTGTTTCTTTACATACTAGGAATTCAGGAAGTGGAGCCCAAGTTATTGTGTATTTTTTTGAGTTACTGCTAAACTAGTATATTGTACTCAAACTATCCTAATTCACATCAGCTATGCATTTTGCTATATTTTTCCAACTTTCTTTCTGTTGATTACAATATAACAGTCTTTAAAATTATTCAAGAACTATGTAATGAAAATTCTGTAAATAATGCATTGCTTTGTTACTTGTCTCTTTTCTTTATTCATATCTGATGAACTGAAAAATACAAGGATTTTCTTTCAACTATAAATTTATTCACAATTCTCAATCTGTCATCTTATTATTAAAACTAAAATCTTTTATCAAAATATTTAAAAAAAAAATAAGTTACAGTGAAAACTGTTAAAAGTGTTGTATTTCAAGAAATAAAATAGAACTAGGAAGAGATGCAACAAAACTGGACACTTTGCACAAAGTGTACAGTTTTGATTAAACATTAACTTGTGTTAAACATTAAACATATTTGTCACTGCAACCAGATGATAATTTATGGTTTCCAAAAATTCTTTGTGCACTTATTTAATTATAATTTTCAACTAGTTTATTGGAAAATGCCCTGATGGGGGCAAAACAAAAGGTGAATATACTTGAGGTCTCAAACATTAAAAAGAAGTGTACAAGTATCAATACAAAACATACAAGACTTGTAATCAATTTTTAAAGCTGAATCATACTTTTGGAAAAAATCTCTTCACCATAAAAAAGTATATTCCACCAGCTAATACAACTCCAGCTACTAAGAAGCAATGAAAGTAGGGACTTAATCATATTTTCCAGTTCGGCCACTTTTTTGCCTTTACTTGCTCAGTTGTGGAATATACTTTTTTGGTGAAAAGATTTTTTTCCAAAAGTATGCTTCAGCTTTAAAAATTGATTATAAGTCTTGTACATTTCGTATTGATACTTGTGCACTTCTTTTTAATGTTTGAAACCTCAAGTATATTCACCTTTTTTCCTGCCCCATCAGAGCATTTTCCAATAAACTAGTCCATTACTTTTTATAAACAACTAAGTTCTGCTGCTTCTACTAACATAAGAAATCATAACAAGCACTTGAAGCAGGATAAATAAACTGCTATTCAAAGGCTGCAAACAATATAAAGAAGTATGGAAAGATGCATGCTAGGAATAACTAGAAGAGACAGAAAACATAATACTTGGGTAAGGAGTCAAACAAAAGTTATAGATGTAATCCAAAAGATAAAAAAGCAGAAGTGGACATCTGCTGGACATATAATAAGAATAAATGATAATAGATGGACAACTAAAGTACTTTACTGGATACCAAGGGATAGAAAACGACCAAGAAAGAGACCACATTACAGATGGAGAGATGAGATTGTGAATTTTACATCAAAGTGTTGGATCAGAGAGGCTGCGGACAGAACTGGAAATTGCTTGGAGAGACCTTCATCCTGCAGTGGATTGATAACGGTTGATTATGATGATGATGATGATGATGACAAACATATTCTAATATCCATAATAATTGTCTAACATAAATTATACTTTAAGCCTTAAAAATTATTTAAATTTAAGAAATTATTAGCAAGTTATCATATTGCATTGCTTTTATTGTGTTCTGCAAATTATCACTATACTTGATGACAGCATTGGAAATTAGTATTGAGTATATGGAAGCAGCATATTACCAACGTTTATGATAGTATTTTTGCACCTGAACAGTCACTTTCGATGTAAAAGATAACAGAGTCAGTAAGAACAGTATTTATTTTTATGTAATCTGCTTTTGGATTTTCAGTTTTCAAGTTAAAATAAACATTCAATACAGTTTTTTCTTCGTTTTACAGCTAATCATGTAGCCCTTCAAGAATAACTTAAAATTACAACTCTCTTCCAATATAGAACACAATTAGAATAAATTGAATTGTGCAGAATATCATTGTGCATCTGTTCATAGTGTATACTGTAGACAGGCAAATAATTTACTACATGTTAAAATCATGTTAATATTGTAATTTTATTTGGAGCTTATAACTTATTTGTCAAAATTGTCATTATTTTATGACAATTTGTTGTAACATTGCAAATAATTTAGTGTACTATCATCGGTGTAGTGATATAAATGAACATCAGCTCTCCCATAGACTCATTACTGACTTCCAATGCTGTCATCAAGTATAGTCATCAGCATTTACATTCTGTTGTAAGAATTAAAATTGATTGTAAGAATCTCTATTCAAAAGAATGAAAAGAGATTCTTACAATCTTTATTCTGATAGATGTTATTCCCTTTGCTATAAACAGTACAGAGCTAAGTTGATTGTTATTAATAACATTGCTTTTTAATTTCTGCCTAAAGATTTCTATAGTATTGCACTACCTTCTACTATATTGTTCATTTTTTAACATGTTAGCCTTATCCTTACAGTTATTCTTTTGTAATCTACTATATTTAACAATTGGCAAGATAAGAATTAAATTTCTTGTTATTATTATTACTTATTGCTTAATTTGTACCAAAATAAAAAAGGAAACATCAAAATTATATTTAGAACTAAAGCAGAGTATCAAGATTATTCTGCTTTAGTCTTATGCTATGATGTGTGTTAGTAGCTATTACAAGTATTATAAAGGCAATTATAATTCTTGTGACAGTTATATTATTGAAAAATTATATAAAAGTTTAAGGCTGCTATAAAATAAAATAAAAAAACATTTAAATATAGATAAATATTACACATGATATATAAAATAAAAATAATAGTAAAATAATTAAAATAATGAAATAGTTGTTACCTCTTTCACTTTCACATTCTAATAATGAAAAAGTCTTTCCAGATTAAAAACTGCACCATTGCTAAATCATTGATAAGTTCTGAAATTCAGAGAATAAGATCATATAAAGATCCATATCTCATATTGTAATACAGAAGTGATATACAGTATAATTCTAATAATTATTATCTTATAGAGAATAATTGAAAATAAATAAACTTCTTCTTAAGAATCAAAATGATGAAACATAAAATCTTTTTGATGAAGAAATCTGCAATTTCTTTCATTTTATGATCTCCATTAGTAGGATTTTAGCAAGTATTTTTATAAAACCTATTAAATGTAATTTTATTTATATTTTGAATATGCTTAGATATAATAATTTTTCATTCCTTTGTTTAACTCATAAATTTCTGAAAGGCACATCAGAATAATTCCTGGGAGTAATGAAATAAGAATATAAACAATAAACATATATGCTTTACATTAAAATTTAATCTGTGTTTATAACATGATGTGTAATAATCATCATTTTCATTTTTTATAGTAGCTAGTAATTTCTATTATTGAATAATATGCTAATATTAAAAACATATAAGGACATATTATATAAATTCATAATTATGATTTTGTTGTATAAATAATTACATCAGTTTTTATTTAAAAAAAATCATGTATTCTAGTTTTTTCTAGGAGAGCAAATTCTCATTTCTCTCTCTATAAATCTGCTTTGATTCTCCTAATTTTTTTGTAGTTTTAAATTGAAGATAAACTGATTGTTACAAATTAAATCAATGTTGTTTGTGCTATATATGCTGCTTTATACACTGATCTCAAGTTTTAAAGAAGTTTTTCTACTTGTTGTTTTGATAACTTACTACCAAGTAAATTATTAAAACAATAAATAGAATTAGTTAAAACTAGCAACACATGATCAGACTGACTTTGCTATTATTGAAATCATAAATTAAGGGACCATATAAATTATTTATTATAAGAACATATAATTAGTGATTGTGGAATTTAGTTTTCAGTGTCATTTAAATTTATTTCTTTCGTTTTTTTCTTACAGAATCAAGGACCCATCACCCCATATGCTATAGTAACTTTACCAAATTCTAATGGAATGCAATTATTGCTTTGCTATGACAGTGAGTTTGATTTACAGAATTCATTGAAATTTTAAATTTATTTAGATTATAAATAACACATTAAAAATATTATAGTTTCTTTATACAAGTACTCCTCACTTAACGACTTACCTGTTTAACATCTGCTAAAGCTTATGTCTGAGCTTATGACATGTTTTTAACCAGAAAATTTGGTTTTTGCCTATATGAATCACTTATGACTTCTGTTGCATGTAATTCCCTGCACTTCATAGTTCCAAAAATCTGATGATGATAAATACTTTGTGCATAATTAAGATATAAATGTCTTTACAGCCATGTGAACTTTTTTTGGTCAACAGATGATGCTACTTTCCATTCTAGGAGAATACTAAGTGGCAGGACAAAACAAGCCCTTCCACAGGCTGCCCACACCTGTGGAGGGATCAGCTGGATTGTGGAGGACAGGGATTGATGAACTAGGCCTGGACCCCATGATAAATATTTTCAAGGGATGGGACCTGAAAATCAAACCCAGGTCTTCCAGAGTGGAAAGCCAAAGCTGGCCGGATTGATGTGACCAATCTGTCAGCCATGACAACTTAAGTAAGCAACTTGTTCTAAATATATATGAACAAGTTAATCACTTACCGACCAATTTGTGGGTATGGAACTTTGTCATTAAGTGAGCAGTACCTGTAAAATAAATGTGAATTAAAAAAATATAAGAATATATTTTTTTAATATAGATGAAGGAATTTATGTCAATACTAGTGGTAAAGTCATCAAGAATATTGTATTGCAATGGGGTGAAATGCCATCATCAGTTGGTAAGTAACATATAGACTTATTTCATATATCAAATAAATATTTATAGAAGATATTAATATATTAATAGAATGGTATAAAAAACGTTAATGATTATTTACAAGGTCCATTCAATAAATAACCGGGAAAGTTGTATAAAAAATACAAAACTTTGACAAAGTTTGTGCTTCTTTGTTATTTTTTGGTGGTTACCTAGAACTATTATCAGATGGGCCTGGCCCGCCTGCCTTGCAAACGGGAAGCTGGAAATCAGTGAAACAAGATGGCAGTGCCCTTGCAGGTTTGCACCAACATGGAGTAACGAAGTGTCATTAGATTTCTGTTAGCTGAAGGTTTGAAACCAATCGAAATTCACTGTCGGATGGCCCACCATATTGTTCATGATGTACTGATGTTCAAGAAAGTGTGTGCGAAGTGGGTTCCAAAATATTTGACATCAGAAATGAAAGAAAGATGCATGGATGTGTGCAGGGAGCTTTTGCAACAGTAGGAGGCTGAAGGGGAGGCATTTCATATTGCACTGCCATCCGACGGTGAATTTCGATTGGTTTCAACCCTTCAGCTAACAGAAATCTAATGACACTCCACTGCTCCACGTTGGTGCAAACCTGCAAGGGTGCCACCATCTTGTTTCACTGATTCCCAGTATCCCGTTTGCAAGGCAGGCATGCCAGCCCATCTGATAATGGTTCTAGGACACCACCAAAAAATAACAAAGAAGCACAAACTTTGTCAAAGTTTTGTATTTTTTATACAACTTTTCTGGTTATTTATTGAATGGACCTTGTGTGTGTGTGTATATGTATATATATAGTATAATGCATCTTTACATAAATATATAAAATTATATATTTTTATCATGATTATGATGATCACTTTATTTGCTTCTGTATATTATCCTCTCATATATCTTCTCACTATGCCTTAGAAATGGAAATAAATGAAAAAATTCAATATATGACATTTTTACAATCTCTGTCTATTAAATGATGATCAGAATTTATTACCAGCAGCTAATTAGGCAGGAAATTTTGTTAAAACTTTAAAAAACTAAAACAAAAATGTTTTGGCATGTATGGTTGTTATAAGTTGTAGTAAAAATACATTAAAGAATAATAATGGAAAAAAAAACAAATATTCAAACATAGTTTACTTTTAGAGTTTTATAGTTTTTAAACATTATAACTTTATTATTGACATCAGAATTATTATCCTTACTGCTTTTACATTTTTTTTTATATTAAATAATTTTCTGTAACCATAGTTATATTACAGTTACATAAAATAATTAATAATAATTAATTATGTCTTAATAATAATTACATCTTCCTCATCTCTAGTTTATAACAACTAGTTCATTGCACCAATGTTCTAATAATTGCTTCTTTAGCTGCATTTTTATATTCTTTAATTCTTGTCTCCAGATTTCTAATTGTGTAATCACATAGTCTTCATTGTTGCCCAGATCTTTATTTCATCATTGGACTATGCATACTCCTCATTTCTTTGCTGGTTCAATCTTATATTTGTCATTTCTAAATGCATTGAATATTGTGCAATGTCTTATATGGATAAAATTGTACCCTGTGACCTCTTTTATATGCCTCTTCATTCTATACATAGGTGTGTAGTGTCTAAACTTTCTCTATTTATTATCCATAAGATACCTATATGACTTAATGATTATTTATATATAATGCATTTTTATATAAATACAGTCAATTCTCATTATTCACCTATTCGACTATTCATAAAAATTTATTTGTAACCACAAAATCGATTTTCACGAAACTTTCGTGCTTATTTGTGGACTCCCGCTGAACGGCAAAAATACTGGTTACCAATGTAAACTCTATCTCTCTCTAATAAAGGAAGTTGTTTGTTACCAAATGTAGTCTCTGTATTGTTTTTCCGGAAAAGTCTCATTACCTATTCTTTCTTACACTACAGACCTCAGGTCCCACAGAAGAATGTGACCCTATGCTTGAACACACCCTCAAATTTAGGTGCCTAATTTCCTGCTCATTTGCTCCGTATTCTGAGATTTTAGATCTGAGACAAAAAGCGACACAGATAAGGCTAACACAGTTTTCAACACAGTTCAGAAGGACAATGTGTTAGCTGACACATCAAACAACTACCCATTAAAAATAAGATTTTATTTACTACATAGTTAGTGTTTTAAAAAATTAATAAAGATTTTACTGTAATTATAACTCTATATAGTACTGTACACTGCATATACTGTTAATATGCAAGTACTGTATACATATTAAATAAGATGTCTTTAAACAGAAAAACACAACACAAATAAGGATGAAAATGTTGGGAAGAAAGGTTTGCAGGAACCTAACTCTCTATTTCCCATAGGCACAATGATTTGGTATTCGCAAATAATTTACAGAACGTAACTACCGCAAATAACAAGAATTGACTGTATATGAAAAATTCTTTTGTCCATTAACCATCTTCCAATTGTATTTAATAATTTGCATCATTAGTGCATTTTTGTAATTTGCATCATTAGTGCACTAACATAGCATTAATAATGAACAATAAAATATTTCAAAATAAAAAAATAACTTCTAGTACAGGAGTGATGAACCTATGGCATGTGTGCCTAAAATAATATGCTAGAAAATTTGGGCATGCAAATCTTGGAACTGATTTTCAGTAAAATCCTGATTATCTGAATTGTGGCTTAATTGCAGTTAATCTACAACTCAGAAATTATGTTTAGCAATGTTTTATTTCAGATGCAATATCTGAAAGATTTCTAAACTTTCCAAATTCATTTCTTTATTTTCTCTTAGATAATTGGTAATCAAAATTACAAATATTGCAAATGAATAAATTTCTTGTTTTTTTATATACAATACAGTACATACTCTATAATAAGCACCATTAAAACATTTGAATATATGTATTATGCAGTTTATTTATTTTTTAATGTTAAATTTGTATTGTCCATAATTCCGATTTTTTATTTTATTTTTGAGTATTTTGCGGATTATCCAAGGAATCAGTTATCTATGGAAATTAATTTATCAACTACCTCAATTAATCAAATGTCATTGTATTGTTTAAAACTGTGATCAGCATGAGGGGTAGTTTTTATAAAATTTAGCCAGTTTGCATGCACCCTTAAAAAAGTTTGCCACCCATTCTAGTAGATATAAATTGATGGCAAGTTATGCAGTCTATAAGAATCCTTTCTAAAATGCATAATTATGTGATATTAACATTGAAACTTGGCGACTGTAGTATTAACGACTGAATGTAAATTTTTAAATATTTTAAGAATAAGTCTACTCATATGTGGAATATTTCTAAATGACAGAACCTATATATTAGAAATAAAGTTTTCCTTCCATACTGATAAAAAACTTTCTAAAAAAATAGCAATCACATTATCTTGGAAAAGGAACACAAAAATGAAAATCACAAAGTATGCATGGAATAGAGTTGACATTAGGTTAACAGACAAATATGGCATAAACTGTGAAAACAGTTTATCAAGACATTAAGTATTTAATTTAATTTAGTGTTTTATTCTTCAATTATTTTTAATTGCAAAAATGAAATATTTAAATTGTAATTTGAAAATGTAAGGATTTATATAATAATAATATTTATGATATCAATATAATAAAAAATAAAAAGTGTTTAGTAATTAAATAGAAATAAGTCAAATTGTATCTTTAATAATTATGTAAAATTGTGTAATTTCAAAGGAATTAAATATGTGAATGAAACTGGTGATAAAATGGCAATTGTTGTTTTGAGATTCTGCTCATTTTGTCCAGTTGTTATCAATGTTACCATTGCTTACTGTATATTAATTACAAATGATCACTAAAAATTAATTTCATTTTATTGGTAAAATCTTGCTGTGAGTATTCCTTTTGTGCTTTTTATTGAAATGTCAGAGAATTGGATTGGCTTTTATGGGAGCAATAACACAACACTGAAATGCAATCTTCCAGGTATGAGTGCAGTATGGAGGGAAACATTGCAAAAGAATAGAATCATTTAAACATATCTTGCCATCTCTCAACAAAAAAAAAAAAAATTTTGGAGATGTTAAAACTTGCTTAAATTTTTGAGTATTTGAATTTTTTTCTTTTGGATGTGAGATAAAATCTATCTCCATTCCAAATTTGAAGTTTATAAATCCAGTGATTAGGTTTAAGAATTTCCATTAAGGTCTCATATTATCGACATATATGTATTAGATATTTTTTCCATTAATTAAAAATACTTTAAGAATAGTTTAAGTATTGACTTATTACTAAAAGTTTATATAATTAAAGTAATTTGTTTTAGATATTCTTATTTTATTTTAAATTTTGAGAGTGAAATGTTTTTGCAAATTATAGAATGCGATGTTTTTGTTTTATGATTGATATAATTAACCACAAAACCAAAAAATTCTAAAGATATAATAGATTAAAATTTTCCTCACTCTAATTATATTATTGTCAATCTGTTTGCAGTAAGAATAAATGTAAAGGCAACTTATTTTTTAATGCTTTTTATTGTTAACTAGATTTTAATTTATGTACTATATATGCCTTATTTACCAAGTTTCTTTATTCATTTTAACTTAAATTATGAAAAACAACTAATGAAGGTGAATGTACATCTTCATTGTTCAATTTTACATTAAAAATATATTATAGTATAGAATAATGGTTGATAATTCATGTTTTCGTATTTCTGTAGTCAATGAAAAAATTTTTCAAAAGTGCAAAATACTACAGACTATCTAGAAACTTAGTAATAATTTTATAGATTGATGATTAACTTTTTCTAATTTATAATTGTTTATTATTGATATTTTTATTTTATTAATGAAATTATTATTTTATGTTATTTTTCAGCATATATTGGAACTGAACAGATAATGGGATGGGGGAATAAAGCAATTGAAATAAGAAGTGTTGAAAATGGCCATTTAGATGGAGTTTTCATGCATAAAAAAGCTCAGAGATTAAAATTTTTATGTGAAAAAAATGATAAGGTATATCAATATGGTAAATTATTAAATTGAAATAATATATATAATAATCTAAATTAACAAAATCTTATTTAAATATTTGTTATTTTTAGCTTATTTGTAAAAATACTGTATTTACTTGTAAATAATTTTTCAAGTTTTGTTTATTAACTTTTTTTGTGAAAGAGTTTGAAAGAGTAAAGAGATACCTCTTTCCACTCATAGAATACTAAGAGGTTCAAATGATGTGAAAGATTGTGTAAGTCAAAAACAATTGAGAGTGTTTGAAATTAAATAAAACCCCAATAATTCAGTGGAAAAAGTCTGAGTGAGAAATGAAAATACTTAAAATACTTAGAGTTTGCAACTGTCCAAGGTTTAACCAAAGTAAGGAAAGAAACACAGGAATGAAAGGATATGGACAAAGTACCAAATAAAAGAAAACTGTAAAAGAAACCACAGGAAAAACTAAATGGAAAGATAACTGTTGTAAGGTACAGAGAGAACGCAAAAAGGGTAGGGAAAAGACTCTGCTGGAGCCAGGCAAGAGGGGGAAGAAAATACCATAGTGGGAGAAAGCCACAATGAAATGCTGCCCTACAAAGTAACAATGCTTTATCAAAATGACTCAGAGCAAACAACAGCATCGAAAACTAGTGCAAAATTGTGGGCCGTAAAGACTTGCGCAGTCTAAGAAACACGATTTAACAAGTTTGATGGTTAAAGGATCCGAGAACAATTGGAGTTGGACTGACCAAGAAATAAGTTGATCTGTGAAATGTGTGATAAGCTTTTTATGCCAGGGTTCAAACAGAGAACAGTTAAATATAATGTGGCACACAGTATCAGGTTCATTGATGCCACAGTTAAGAGGCTGAAATCTTTAATTTTAAACCTGTGTAAATAATAGTTGAATTTAAAAATTCAACTATTATTTATACAAGTTCAAAATTACAGGTTTTCAGTTAAAAATTGGGTGATTTTAAAGTTACATGGATTCAAATTAATTTTAAATGGTCGGAAAGTTTTGGGAAGAATGAGTAAGTAACCAGATCCTTCTGATCATTAGTCCATCTTAGACCCCACTCAGTAATGGATTCCTGACGAAGGTAGTTGCAAACAAATGAAAAGGAGACAGTATTATAAGAGATGTTGTTATTAAGGTAAGCAGTTCTTGTAAGAAGATCAACCAGTTTGTTTCCCTGACAACCAGAATGTCCTAATTCAACAAACCTTACAATTGAAAAGAGAGATACAAGTTTTGAAAATAATTAATAGAATAATATAACAGCTCTACTAAGTGAAAAAACACAAATTTAACTTTATTATCGAAGAACTTTCGGCTTAATCAAGCCATCATCAGTGGTTGATTTTTACAAATAAGAACAATCATTAGAATACATTTAAAATTTAAAATTTAAAATACATAAATTTTAAATTTAAATGTATTCTAATGATTTTTTGTTATTCGTAAAAATCAACCACTGATGATGGCTTGATTAAGCCGAAAGTTCTTCGGTAATAAAGTTAAATTTGTATTTTTTCACTTAGTAAATTTGTATTCTATTAATTATATTAAAGAAGAAAGTGAAAAGGAAAAGTAATATTATAAAGTTTTGAAAAGCTTGAACATTCGGTAAGCTAATTGTAATAAAACTTTTGGCTGTTTGGAAAGTACTTATTGTGAGTCAGTACAGAGTAAAGCATTGTGTAGTTGATTATTCTTTATAAATTTTAAAGCTTGAAAAGCTGCGAAAATTTCTGCTTGTGTGATGTTGCAATAACTATGAAGTTTGAAGTCAGAACACTGTAGTACTTGATTGTCCTGAAGGACACAAAAAGCAGATTCTACACCATTGTGCGAGCTATAACCGTCAGTGAAAATTTTAAGGGGATGCGTGTTGTTAAACATGCTAATTGCTGAATTATGACTATAATAAGGGTGAGGAAGCAGTCTGAAGTCGGCTGCAATAATAACCAGAAAGAAAACATCATTGATGTTAATTTCGCCACCTTTTTTACAAAAATATAACATCACTGTTTCCTTAATTAAAATATCCAATGGCATTTTATTAGCAGAACAAATGCAGATTCATGAGAAATGATTCGGTAACTTTCATTCAGACCTATTCTTCCCGATAATGACAGTTTTTGTCTAAAGTACTCATCAACAGATTGGCCTAGTTCATATTTCACCTGTGATAATTTTAGAAAATTCTTGTCCCTTTCTGGTGGGAAAAACTCCTGTTACCCTCTCTCAATATCACGCCAATTATTGAGTTTGAGACAATGTTCCAAATAAAGTTCTAATGGTTTACCCTTGAGTAAGGATGATAGACTAGAGATTACTTCTTCATTCATAAAGCCAAGCAGATTTATCTGCATAGAAACTAATTTACACCATTTGTCAAATGACAACTCACCTCCATCGAAAACAGGCACATTCAGTTTCCTGTTTGAAACATTGAGATCAGATACAGCATCTCTCAAAGATTGCACTGTCTTCATCTGACTTAATAGTTTGTGATTTTCTTTCCTTACTATGTTTAGGCATCTTACAACAATAAATAAAAGTCGTTAAAACTAAAAGAATGCCATACCAGTAAGAAGACGAACTGACTTCTCGTCGAATCTTGACAATCAGAGCCTACATTCTCGTTTTTAACTGAAAACACAATACATAAAATCCTGTCAACTTGGTAACATCGAAGTCTTTCCACATCTACAGATTGATAGATATTAATAAAACATCAGAGAGTAAATGAAAAACTTTTATTATATTTCAAAAAAGACAAAGAACATGGTGGCCAACCATTCATGTTGCCAGCTATATAAAAATAAAAATATAAATAATTAATAATTAAAACAAAGATATTTCATTATACCACATATATATATATATATATGTGTGTGTGTGTGTGTGTGTGTGTGTGTGTGTGTGTGTGTGATATATATATATACACTACATTTTATATGTATATATAAAATCTTGGTCTTCTTTTAATACAAATAATTATTCTATACATTATGGGTCATTATAAACTGAACTCCTATTTGTATTCCATAAATAATTTTTTTTTTTTTTCAAATTTTCTGAGCTTAAAGGAAAAAGTGCTTATTTATTTATTTATTCCAGCAAATAAGTGTCAGAATAATAATTATGAAAGAGATTTATGTATTGTACCCATTTAAATAACTAACCAAGTAGCATTTCATTTTTTAAATCAAAAGTAAAATATCCAATATAATCACTATAACAAATATTTAAATAAATGCCCTTCAACAGTTGAACTATACACTAGTCTGTCAGAAATTTTTTGCTACATTATTCAAAATCATAACTGAAATAAACCTTTGAACTGGTGAGTTAATTAATTCAATTCTGTCAAATCTTGCATGGGATATCATGGCAGTCATTTTTGAATCTATTACAGGATCAGTGGTACTCTTCTTGATGGAATCCACTACTAGATTAAAAGATGGGTTTCAACAGGATTAAAGGATGACTTTTTCAGGATCCTCCTGAAAAATTTGGAATCCAAAATAAAACATGGTTTTTCAGATTGATGCTATGTGGCTACTTGGCTAACTTGTATTTTAATGTTGTTTTTCTCACGATCTGTTCAGTAAACGAACTTAAAATGGTTTCATCCATTTTGTCATATCACAAACTTTTGTGAACAATCATTTTTATTTAAATCAGTGCACATAGGGAATAGAAAATTGGCATAATCTAAAATTACATTACTTTTTCTATTGTATATAATAAAAATAAACACCTAGCATAATACTGGTATGTTATAATTTCATTACTCACAGACAAAATATAATAGTCAATGTTAATTAGTTAGGTAGCGGTTTTTTATTCACGTTCAGTCTGACTATATAGTCTATCCAATTAATTGAATGAATAAATTCTTCAAAAACTAGGATTTTTTCCCGTTGTAGTCAACAGTGTTGTTATGCCATAGAACTCAAGTAACTTCTTTAAATATTTATTAAACTTCTTAAAAACTTTTGATGAACTAGCACATTACAGTTAAATATATAGTATAGACATTTTTATTTACATAAAAAATCAATGAAGAAATATAATAAGAAATAATGGAATCAATATGAAGGATAATGATGCACTTAATTCAATAGTTCAAAAACTTTAGATTTCAAAAATGATTCAAAACGAATATAGTTTTCAGTATCCATTCAACTCTTTCGTTATATTTTAATTACGATTAAATCAAAGCTTGTTTCATAGAAATGCATACAATATAACGAAAAATAATACGAAAAGGATCTTTTTAATTATAAAATAAACTGGAAAATATTTCAACCAAAATTTTTCAAAACATGAATTTTTGAAATTATTCATCGCCAAATAGTTGAAGTATACGGTTGGAGACGAATTTCAACTGGTGAAGTTTCCTGTAGATGCAGAAATCTGATCACACTACGCACTTCAATATTTAATCATGTTTCTGAAAGCGCTGCCATCTTACAATTGATATTGGAGAGTATGACTATAGGAGCATAGACTACTTTAAGTATGACTGACACGAGATGCCATCTAACGACCATGCGGCAAAGCAGTAATCAATCTGCTCCGGCCTGGAGGGAAATTATAATGATATAGGGAATATTACACCCGTGTAAGGTCTTGTTACCTTATTTATTGAATCACTCTCGTATATATTCTATAAATCAATTTCGAATTTAATATTGAAAATATTATTATCTTATTTTGGAATATTTTAATAAAATATTCCAAAATATTCCTTATTTTGGAATATTTTAATAAAATATTCCAAAATAAGAACTATTTTTAAACTTAGATCATTTAAGAAATAAAGATATATCTAGTTCAAACATGAAAATTTTATATTCGAGAAAACATATATATATTTTTTTTATTTTACAAAAGTCAATATTCTATTTAAACATGAATTTCATAATAATAACATTATATTTTAAAAAATTGTTATAATTTTATATTTATATGAAGAGAATCAATTAATTTTAGTTTCATTAAAATTTTATTACAATGAAACAAATACTTTTTTGATTAAACCTACCACAAACCAAATATCTTGACTGTCGTTTAATTTATTCACACAGCATTTCTTTTGTGCTTGAATAAACTAGAGAAAAAAAACAAAATTAAATTATATTTTCATGTCATGTATTAATAATAAATGTTAAAAGAAATATTTTAATTAGTAAAAATATTTGCATAATGTATTTAATAAGCCAATAAATATTTATTGATATTATTAAACAATACTAATCTGACTTAATTTAATTAAAAATATGAAGTTATCCAATGTCCTATATTATTTTAAAAAGTTAAATATATCAAATATAATAATGCTTTAATTTTTTCCAATTTTCCTTTATAATTCTATATTAAGATAAAAATTATTATAATAAATTTATCTGTTGTTAGTAGAATATTTTATAAGAAATAAATAAAGCAAGATCAGGATTATCACAGAAACCACCAGCTCTTCAAATAGAAGAAAAAGTGTTTTCTAGACAATCCTGATTGAGACGATTAGTAGTTAAGAATTTTTGTCCAAAATTTTGCACATGTTCCCACAACTGTATAACAGCATTTATACTAAAAAATACACTATTCATTTTTCAGAATACAAATG
This sequence comes from Olivierus martensii, assembly GCA_000484575.1. Taxonomy (NCBI): domain Eukaryota; kingdom Metazoa; phylum Arthropoda; class Arachnida; order Scorpiones; family Buthidae; genus Olivierus; species Olivierus martensii. Next base: position 52,182 of record AYEL01088268.1, read on the forward strand.
TGCCAAATGGTGTTACATTGAACAATTATATAATTTGGATTCCTCTCAAAGATTTAGAATTTGTCCTCACTTAACAAAGTTACATATGGAAACCAAAGGTTTAAGTTCAATGAAGGTAAAACTAGCAAGCCAGGTACTAACAAGGAGACTCCATGGGTCGTGACTCGTCGATTTTGACGAAAAAATTTGTGTGTGCTTATCAAATAACTCATCCATTTCTCCAACAAACTCTGCTGTATACATTGCTCAGATGAAAGATGTCCTGCTGCTGTAAGCAAGCATATACCCACTGCAACAGAATGGCTTACAAGGAGACTCCATGGGTCGTGACTCGTCGATTTTGACGAAAAAATTTGTGCGTGCAGATATCCACTAATAAAGGTCATTGGGCCCAGCTATTCGACGTAATACTCAAGCAAACTCCAGAAAAAAATAGTAAAGTTTGACAAAACCAATTCTTGCTCATATACGCGCCCTTTTAAAATACTAGATGATGTAGCCGTAGCCTACTCGGTAAGACGCGCGCTTCGTATCCCTATGGTCGTGGGTTCAAGGCACGATGGTTTTTGTTGTTTTTATTTCTTCAAATTTTCTTTTTTTATTTTGTTGTAAATTTATGGGTATGCTTTAATATTTATTTATTTTCAAAAATAAATTATTAAAAATATTTTTATCATGGCTAAAAGCTTCAAATTTGTTGCAGTCATTTCTGTTATTAACGTAATATTATTCAA
>AYEL01088269.1:0-80070 GCA_000484575.1 Olivierus martensii
TGTGCTTGGTGTAATATATTATTGAATTCAATTAATTTAAGTTCATCGTTGCTGCAGTGTGTTGACATTCTTTTTAGGAGGAATTTAAAAGCAGCTACCTTATATTTGAACGGATCAGATGACCATTGTGGTATGAACAATGGCGCATACGACGGCTTTCTATAATTACTCTCTTACACTCTTACTTGGTGTAATATATTATTGAATTCAATTAATTTAAGTTCATCGTTGCTGCAGTGTGTTGAATTTATCAGAAATTCTTGAGAGATATCTGCATTTAAAAGCAGTTTCTCTTACTATTTGTTGTATCAGATAAGAAATACGGTATTTATATGATAGGTTCAACGGACCGCGCCCGAAACCCTCCTGAAAAACTGGAGTTGTGGGACCCGGATCCTCCAGGGTGGTACGCCAAGGCTTTACCACGCGGCCGCAATCTCTAGGAGTCATTTAGGCCAATACAATGATATAGGAGTCATTTATTTTATTTATTTATTTAAATTTATCCACCCTACATAAATATGTAATTGTGGGCAGCCCCCTTATATACATAACATTAAAAATCCTGTCTGCTCTATTCCAAAAGGATCTTAATGATTTCTCAAGTCTGTAGGTAGGTAGGAAAATGAAATCTGATTTACGAGCATTATACTGTGGTACATTGAAGATTAACTTGTCGGAAGGTAGCTCTCCCCCTAATATATTTTACTGTTAAGTTAAGATCTTGGTTTTTCATTAAGTCAGAAAATGTAGGTAATATCAAGAAATCGAGACCTTCGTCAGAGCGACCCCTAACACAACAAGCATTTATTTTTCTAATTGTACGTTGCCAAATCAAATCCAGTGAGTTTAAATGTGATATAGATCCAGACGCATATAATTGAATACCATATACGATAACAGATACAAAACTTGCATAAAACCAGGCTCTTAAAACATTTATCAGAAATTCTTGAGAGATATCTGCAGGTAAAAGCAGTTTCTCTTACTATTTGTTGTATCAGATAAGAACTACGGTATTTATATGATAGGAATTGTTCTAGATTGCCGGTTAAGTCTTTGTGGGATTGAATTGGAGTGAATTTCGCCACACTGTTAGTCAAATTATTAGTATTTTCTCATGTTTTCAATTGGAATATCATGTATTTTGTTTTAGAGTCATTAATCAGTAAGTTATTGTCATTAAACCATTTTTTAACTTTAAGCCTATTAATAGCTCCTTTAGGCCTATATAATGGCATAGGAGTCATTTAGGCCTATATATAAAATTCAATCGAGGAATATTACTCACATAATTTTTAGCATAGGAGTCATTTAGGCCTATATATAAAATTCAATCGAGGAATATTACTCACATAATTTCTGACATTCATTTAAGTGAATTTTTCAAATGAAACAATTATTTATGAATATAGAAACTGAAGATGTTTATTTTACATGATAGCCCTCCTATAACACAGCTTCCTACAACACGGTTTTGCTCTAACACAATTTGAAAACTGCGGAAACACAAACTGCGCTCATATAAAACACGATACTTCTACAATACGGTTTTTTACTTAATACATTTAGAAAATTACGTTTACACTCCTACAACACAAAGAATTCATTAATTTATGTAAATCCATACTAGGGACACGTAATACACATACAAAATGCAATCATTGAGAAATACTTTGCTAAAATTAGTCATAAATGTTTTGCTAATTTGCCTTGAGAGGGCGATATACAGACTCTCTTCGATTTCGATTTGAAATTCAGTTAATTGTCGACCACTGAGTATTTTGTGTTACAAAAGTTCAATTTTTGGATAAAAAAAACTGTCCGACCAGCTTAACCGCGACCATCGACGCAAGTACGCGTGCGCTAACTGAACGAGTCCAGTGACAACATAGGGATGACAACTTCGCACATGGATGATTTCAAATGCAAGATTACTGAAGTTGAATGGAAGTTTATTGTAATGTCGAATGCTAAATGATTAGTTTACATAGGGATGACAACTTCGCACATGGATTTCAAATGCAAGATAACTGAAGTTGAATGGAAGTTTATTGTAATGTCGAATGCTAAATGATTAGTTTCGACGTTAGAAATAGTATATTTAACAGAACTTAATATAATATTAATTCAATAATTCCCACCCGTCATTATACCGACTGCGACTCTCCCTTTCGCGTTTGGACTCATCCACCTTAGCTAGGTGCGGCTTTCGTGGACAGACAACAAGTTTTTATTCTTCAATAGAGAAATTTAAGAGAAGAAAAACTTTTTCATTCATAATTTTTTTTTTTGGGGATTGTATTAAGGAACGATTATTTTGTAGCGGGTTAAATTATAAATTTTGTAAAGAGAGCAGAATATACACAGCAGAAAATTGAACTTTAAGTGCATAAAAAAATTCAGAAAGTGAAGTTGATATTGTTAAAGAAAAAAAAATATTTTCTTAACAAGTTTTTATTCTTCAATAGAGAAATGTAAGAGAAGAAAAACTTTTTCATTCATAATTTTTTCTTGGGATTGTATTAAGGAACGATTATTTTGTAGCGGGTTAAATTATAAATTTTGTAAAGAGAGCAGAAGATACACAGCAGAAAATTGAACTTTAAGTGCATAAAAAAAATTCAGAAAGTGAAGTTGATATTGTTAAAGAAAAAAAAATATTTTCTTTTTAATGAAACTGTGATAAGGAAGGTATTATTGTTAAATAAATTTATATAGACTATATACTTTTTTCTTTCCTTTTGTTTTACGTATATTATTTTTTTAGGGTCTTACGTATATATATTTTTTCTTTATGTTTCTGTTCTTTATGTTATTAATATTCGTAATAAAAATTAGGTTTCTTATATGGAATTAATGAAATCTTTATGTTCTTTATGTTATTAATATTCGTAATAAAAATTAGGTTTCTTATATGGAATTAATGAAGGTTATTTGTTTTTAATTGGTTTTGGAACATAACTCATCTTTTTATATTGGCTCCGAGTCTCATATAACACGGTTTTACACAACACGGCGTTTTTTAGGAACCTATCTACCGTGTTATAGGAGGGATACCTGTAATGCTTTTCAAAGATCATAAAGAAAACGCATTTAATTACTGAATTAAAAAAATTGACATCGTAATCCAAGATGAAAAAATAAGAATGTTATATTACATTGTCAATTTTTTACTTGCGTAACTGTCAGGCGTTGCACGAATATTTTTTCGCACAACTTTTTTCTAGTTAATAACAGATACCATATATAGATTGTTTAAAGTTTCTATAATTTTTTTTAATTCTTTTTTGATATTTAAAATTGATCATTATTTTCCAAAGAATCATAAATTTTATTTTTTCAAGTTTATTTAGTTTCTTGCGATGATTAATACGAAAACAAAGTTTTAATCTTTAAACCTATGTAACGAATTTAAATATATGTTAATTAGCAATGAATGGCTGAATATTGAGTAGAAACATTTTTAGCAGTCTCAATATTTAGATGATTAAAATATATAAGTATATTTGATTACTTACATTTTAATAATCTTTGATACTAATTGTCGTCAAAAAGTGATTTTTATATTAGATATTGACAATTTAAAAATAAGTTTTAATCTGTTGAATGATATTTTTAGCTAATTCTATGATAAATTTTTCACAGAATAGAGAGATTAATATGTTTGAACTTTTATCTTTTATAAGATAGAATTAGCTAAAAATATCATTCAATGATAAATTTTTCACAGAATAGAGAGATTAATATGTTTGAACTTTTATCTTTTATAAGATAAAATTTAATTATAATTTTCTGAAAACAGTTAAATTTTAAATGTGAATAATGCTTATCTAAAGAGATCATAATCTTATTTCTTTTTCAGTATTTGGAGACTGGTTATTATTTATAATCAATTTAGAACAGAAATTATTTTTTTATATACTTTAGCAAATGATTTTAAAAATAATATTAATTTATCGTCATTTTATTTAGAAAAATAAGATATTCTTTTACTGTAATCAGAATCTAGTCACTGCAACTTTTTGCTAATAATTACTTTTCTATTATGATAAGTTCTTAAGCTTATACAGTGCAGTAAACTGTCGAATGACGCGCTCTCCTATAACGCGTATTCGTATAATGAGACGAAAAAATTGCGAATAGTACTCATACAACGCTATAAACATTCCCTATAACGCGTAAGATAATTTTTAAGAAAAATAATAAACAAGAAGTGGTTCTTAATAAACTTGTTTTAACCCTTTAATCACCATCGAGTACACAAAGCGTCACGATACGTCGCGTTGCCAAGACGAGTCGCATTGGGTCGCTCTCCTCCTTATTAACCCGATATTCAGTAGGAGAGCGACGCAATGCGACGCGTCGTAACGCTTTGTGTACTCTAAGGTGATTGAATAGCTTTAAAGGGTTGAAGAAAGTTTCTTAACTCTCTGCACATAATAAAATCACATTTGAAACTAACGCACATTCCAGCAATATGGGACAGTGCTGGAACTCAGTGACAAGTTTAAATTTGTATAAAATCCTCCGATAATGCGTGTCTCGTATAAAGGTCCGTTCACACTACAGCTAGTGCGCGAGACACGCGCGTCTACGATGCTTCGCGAAACACGCACACACGCGCGAGTGATCGCGTTCGTTTTGTTCACATATCGGTGCGCGTATTTGGAGGAAGCCAATCATGAACGGCCACGCATATGCATTAATTAACCAATGACAGCGGTCGACTTATTTTGCTGTAATGTATACGTCCTCCATTTTGATAAGTTGTGTGTGGGAAAAGTTTTTTTGTAAATCTGTGTTATTATTATTAATTTTAAATCAATTAAGTGTTTAGTTAAGAAATCTTGACGATGATTCAGGAAAAATATATTAAAATTACATCATCTAAATTTTTATCAATAGCCAAAAAATAAGATTATTTTGATGTTGCAATTGGTATGTTATGCCTAATTAATCATACATTTGATTTATTTCGCAGAAAATACTTAATACATCTAAAGTTCTATGATGATATGTAATATGGAAACTATGTATCAATAATTCAAACTACACGACTAAAATTTGAAACTCCGATTTCTATTGGTCCACTCAGCGTGTATAGAAGCGTGTAATTAGCGCGCGAGTCTATTCGGCATACTCGCGCTATGATGAGGTTACTACCGTTGCCATGGTGAAATTAGCGTTTAAACGCGCACTCACTGTAGTATGAACCGGCCTTTACGCGATTTCCTATAACGCTGAACGTATCCCCCGCGTTGTACGGGAGTCCACTGTTCAAAGAATTTAAAAATGCGAAAGACAATATATAGTAATGACAACTAATTAAACAATAAATTAGTTACCGAATCGTGATTTAAATGCGATTGATTAATTCGTCGTACATAGAAGCATGATTTCAATCAGCAGACATTAGTTTAGACATGCGATTGAATCTAATGTATTAATTGTGTTACAAAATGATATACTAATCTTGGGATTATTCGATAGTATTAATTCACTTTACTGAATTAACAAATTTCTAGAAATTAAATACGGTAATACATTCTTAAGTCTTTAATAATCAGTCAGAATAGCCAAGAATAGAATACCAAGTCAGAATAGTAAACTGTCAGATCAGTTTCATAGAATTTAAAGATAATAAAGAATATCTACAGGGTGCTTACAAATTATTGGATGATTTCAGAAGGATATATTTTCACTAATACTGAACGAAAATACATGATCTTTGAAAGAATGAAGTTTGAAGTTTTATATTGATTTAAGATGCATTCCATGTGAGCCCCACGTGTAATACGTCAGACATCCAAGCGGTTATTCTTAACCCTCGCAAGTATGTCTGGTGTGATGTTCTTAATGGCTTTGGTAATGCGCCTTCTGTATAGGATATGGAGGATGTAAATATTGTCCCTGACGAAACCTCACAGGAAGAAATAACACACTGAGATCCAGTGAAAGTGGTGGCCATATGCAGAATGTGCTGTCTACATCAATTGCACGACCAATCCATCTTCCTGACATGTGTCGATTTAGGTACTCCCGGACATTCGTATGCGCCAATGTGAAGGGGCCCGTCTTGTTGAAAAATGAACCCCTGTTCCTCCTCTTCCATGAGCTGTGGAATTAATAAACCTTCCAATATGTCAAAATACAGGTTACAAGAAAAATGAAAACTAAAAAATCAACTTAAAATAACAAGAACTTCAAAATCTTCAAACTTCATTCTTTCAAGTTCTCATGTTATTTTAAGTTGATTTTTTAGTTTTCATTTTTCCTGTAACCTGTACTTTGACATATTGGAAGGTTGGTTAATGCCACAGCTCACGGAAGAGAAGGAACAGGGGTTCATTTATCAATAAGATGGGACCCCTTCACATTGGCATATAGGAAGTTCGAGTGTACCTAAATCGACACGTCAGGAAGATGGACTGGTCGTGCAATTGATGTAGACAACACATTCTGGATATGGCCAGCATGTTTTCACTGGACCTCACAGTGTTTGATTTCTTCCTGTGAGGATTCGTCAAGGAAAATGTTTACATCCCTCCACTTCCGATTACATTGCAAGATTTGAGAAGGCGCATTACCAGAACCATTGAGAACATTACACCAGACATGCTTGCGAGAATTGGCAAGAATGGGATTACCTCTTGGACGTCTGCCTTATTACACATGGGGCTCACATGGAGTGCATCTAAAATCAGTATAAAACTTCATTCTTTCAAATGACACTAAGATTATGTATTTTGTTCAGTATTAGTGAAAATATAGCGTTGTGAAATCGTCCAATAATTTGTAAACCCATCCTGTATAATAAAATGTGATTATTCCATTTAATATTTTTTCTTTCTTTCTGAAATACACGTACTGAAATTCGAATAATGATAACAAATTAACCATCGAATGACAAATTTAATGAAAAGCTGGTTAAATTCCTATAATTAGAGTAATGAATGCAAACATTCATTTTGTGTTTTAAATTAATTTTAAAATTTGTTTTAACTAACCTGACCAAATCTTACGCAATATTAATGAATATCTAGAGTTTTAAATTAATCCTTATTCATGATTTTGAATAATTTATAGATAAAACAGTGATTACATAATCTGTGAAATTATGCTATTTTATATAAAATTTACGCCTATGAATTTAATTCCAATTAGTTGGAACAAAACTAGACATACATTCATATTTTGTATTTAAAATGTACTTATCTTTAAAATTTTCTCTCTTCCATTAATCATGGAGGATTTTTCGCTAATGCGCATCGTTAACATTGTGTCGTGTCGTGTACTGTATGTATATATATTATAGTTCGTGTACCAAGGTTTGATTTTGTGTGTGTGTGTTTGTGTGTGTGTGTGTTTGTGTGTTTGTGTGTTTGTGTGTTTGTGTGTATGTATATATATTATAGTTCGTGTACCAAGGTTTGATTGTGTGTGTGTATATATATATACACACATACAATCAAACCTCGATACACGAACTTAATTCGTTTCTGAAGGTCGTTCGTAAATCGAATGTTCGTAAACCGAAACTAATTCCTCAATATATATATATATATATACACACACATACACACACATACAATCAAACCTCGATACACGAATTTAATTCGTTTCTGAAGGTCGTTCGTAAATCGAATGTTCGTAAACCGAAACTAATTCCTCCATAGGAATTAATGTAAAATAGATTAATCCGTTCCTGGACCCAGATGATTGCTTATTTAAAATTTTACAACAGTACTTTATGCACAAGTTCTTAACACAGAATCGATGGAAACCATTAAATCTATCACAAAAAAGATAAACACAACACTAAGGAAATTAAATACAGACGAAACCTTAATTTAGTTTTACCGTACGTGTATGGAGGAGAATTGACAGCATAAGTGGAAAGTGGTAAGGAAGTGAAATGTTATTGTTTGAAGAGGATTCTTTTCCTTTTTTCTGTCTCTTGGCACTACTCCACTCTGCTTCAGACCCACTGGGCCACTGTCTCACTGAGTTGTCCAGTGTGATTTGTTTTTGTCTACGTTTTAAAATGTTTCTAAAGTACACGTGGCATCATCTTTGAAAATGTTTATGTTGACGGCTGGCGTGTTCGTAACCCGAGACATTACGTCATCTGACACGCTTAGTGTTCGGAAAATTTATTTCTAAACCGATATGTTCGTTATCCGAGGCGTTGGTGAACCGAAATTTGACTGCATATATCATCATTAATATAAATTAAATATAGATATATTAGAGGAATTATGATTAATGGAAAAGGTAAAATTTTAAAGATAAGTACATATTAAAAGTAAAATGTGCATGCAAAGAATCACGTAATACTGTATAATTTTGTATCTATCCATTAATTACCGTGATTATAAATAGTTCTATGCATTTACGCTTGTGTTACATAAAAAATCAGGATTTAAATATCGTTATATAGTTTTTATTTTAAAATTTAAGAATTTTATATTCTTTTAAATCACGCTTGATAACAGATAAATAGTTTGCAAACGAAATTTTTCTATGTTCAGACACACAGGAATTTCAGAGAATAAATTTCCTCGTATTCGCAAAAAAATTTCGACAAAATTTAAATAACAGATAAATAGAAAAATTTCGTTTGCAAACTATGTTCAGACACAGGAATTTCAGAGAATAAATTTCCTCGTATTCGCAAAAAAATTTCGACAAAATTTATTACATGAAACAGAAATCGATTATCAGATATATAATTCATCTATAAATAGAGTGACCTCTATAAATACAGGTAGTGTCGGAAAGAAGTACAGTATTGAAATTATTTATTATACACTATACATTTTGGGAGCTATAGCGGACTAGAGAAATGATGAACAATTTTATAACAATTTCCAGATGTTCAAATATTTCAATAAAATCACAACTTGGAATAAAGGATAAGGAAGAGAAAGAAAGAACTGCTTGTGATGATGAAGCTGTTAAATAAATTGTTTCTTTATTGAATTATAAGTGCAACGACTTTCAGTTCGGTTCTATTAAACGGTATGATATGATCCCTTCACAGCATTAATCTAATGAAATTAATTTTGTAGATAATTTAAAGTTCATTTACCAATAATGAATTGATAAATTGACGGAATATGATATCAATTATTAAAAAATACCATAATTTCGATAGGTTACACCGACGAAAATAAATTTGGTAATGTCCTAGTTAAGAGAGAAACTGATGCTAATTTGAGAGTTCTCATGAGTTTCTGTATGCAAATTTTAACACGATAATTCGTTTATAGTTATAAGCCTAAGTGAAATCCATTGATGTCTATTATAAATAAATTATACAGTATTATAGGTACAAATTTTCAGGATAGATCGCTAAGAATAGAAGGAAGCATCTTTTATAATAATTACGAAAAAATATTGAAAATATGTTAATTATAAAAAATAATTTGAAATATTTGTATTGAGTTGTAACAGGATTAACTTCGGACTACTCACTCGGCACCGATAGGAACCATTTCTAATGGAGATAAAAAATGGATTCAATACGATAATATCATTCGAAAACGACAATGGATACATTAAAAAAAACCAACAACCCAAACCAGATCTAAAAAGATGGCTTCAGTCAAGGATAATAATGTTGAGTGTTTGATAGGATTATAGAATAATAATCCACTATGAAGTACTGGAGGTCTACTCCTGGTCTTAGTCGAAAGCTCTCATTTTGGGTTTCTCTGTACAGAGAACTAGAGAGTTGCTCTCACTGCATAAAAATGAATTTAGGATTGTTACAGGGCTCCTTACAGGGCGCTGTCATCTCAGAAGACATCTTGATTTAATTGGGATTGTTAATAGTCCTACTTGTAGAAGGTGTCAGGATGAGGATGAAACTCCTCTTCACATTTTGTGTGAATGTGTGGCCTTTCATGGCTAAGGTATAATCTTGGATTGTATTTTTCTACACCAGAAGACCTCGCTATAGTCCCATTGAGGAAAATACTGTCTTTTGTGATTAAGATAGGACTACTTCTGGGATGATCCTGTCGGGGATGCACAATAGACCTTTGGTGGTCGTAGTGTTAGGGCTGAGAAAGCTCTCCCCTTCCTACATCTACATCCACTAAACTACTTAAATGCAACGAAACAATCAAGCAACAGCTTCAAACCTTACAAAATAAACTTCGAGAATTTCTGGCCTCGTCAACAGAAAAAAGTTGTACTGCTCCTTAATAATGCGTAGCTACGTGTTTCTAAAGTCGTTCAGGAGAAAATTTTGGAGCTCGAATGGTCGGTATTATTATATCTAGCACACTCTCCGGATCTATGACATCCGATTATCTCCTGTTTACATCATTACAAAGTGCATTAAATGGAAAAAAAAAAACATTCAATAACGACGAAGAAGCTAATTCTTTCATTCAAGACTTTTTGCATAGAAAGAAAAACTTTTATTCAGAAGAAATTCATCAATTGACTATAAAACGGGAAACTGACATTAATAACAATGATGATAAAATAATTGATTAGATATAAGTCTATTTTTTTAATACAACCGAAATTATTTACGTTACAACCCAATATTTTCTGCATAATAATTTATATACAAGAATTACTTAATATGTATATACTGTACTTGGAGTTTGAATCATTAATTCTCTCAGGAAAAACGGAAAAAAAATTTTATTGATTGATGTACACTATAATTATAGAAACACAGTATATAGTTGCATTACTGTATGCTTATTATTACGATGAATAAATCATGAATATTAATTTTATATTTAATTGATGCATTCATAATAAACATTTATATCAATTAATGTAAACAACACATAACTGTGAATATATTAATGTTTAAAATTATAACTCGAATCCAACATAGATAAAATATCTGTCATTTAATTTATTGATTAAATAAATTTAAACATAGTTCAATATTTATGATGATAATTATATCTATCAAAAATTATTCGTATATAAACTCCCATGCTGAAGATTTGTTAAAAATTAATACATTATAGAATTTATAATCGAAAAATATATTTTAATTTCCTGAGTAAAATATCAATCGCTTTAATATCTATTAACGATTTACTAACCAACATTGATTTTCTATACTCAGTGGTTCTTAACTTTTTCGAAGTCAAAGAACACTTTTGATTGTAAAGAAAATTTGCGGAACACTGTATCACTAAGATCATAAACAACAAAAATAAGCACGAACATGTACACTCATCCCTCGATTTACACGGTAGATACGTTCCTGGAAAAATCGTGCAAACCGAAACCATGTAAAACGAGACGCAGAATTCGTACAAAATAGAAGGATATGTTCAATTAAACTATAAACCGTGTAAATCGATCTAAACAAGATAATGAAAAGTCGAGGATATGTTCTTTATAAACGTGTAAAATGAGGATTTTCTTTAATACTTCTCATTTGATTGAACAATGCTAATGCAAAAACAATCAAAATAAAATCCAAAAAAATTTTTTTGTTTTCATTTAAAAACCGTGTAAAATATTTTCTTTAATACTTCTCATTTGATTGAACAATGCTAATGCAAAACAATCAAAATAAAATCCAAAAAAATTTTTTTGTTTTCATTTAAAAACCGTGTAAACGGAGTACCGTGCAAACCGAGGGATAGGTGTATTTTACTAAAAATTATACATTACACATTAAATATCAGCAAAAAAAACTTTAATTTTAAATATATTGTTAAGAACCGTAACTCGATTTAAAAATGTCCATTTTTCTAAAAGTTTAATGCGATGCTCGAGCAGATTTGAGCAATGTCAGGTCTGATATGTGATAAAGTTACCCTCATTTCTTCATCAATATTCCTAAGTTTTTCGCGTTTTTATGTTCATTAATGTTGAAAAGCCTAGCTCACACAAATATGATGTCGAAAACTGTATTTTAAATATATTGTTAAGAACCGTAACTCTTAGAAAAATGGACATTTTTAAATCAAGTTTAATGCGATGCTCGAGCAGATTTGAGCAATGTCAGGTCTGATATGTGATAAAGTTACCCTCATTTCTTCATCAATATTCCTAAGTTTTTCGCGTTTTTATGTTCATTAATGTTGAAAAGCCTAGCTCACACAAATATGATGTCGAAAACTGTAGCGAAATCTTAAGTGATTTTGTTTGTAAGCCTGCTTAATAGTTTATTGAAAATGCAAGTTGAATCTTGTCTTCACTATACGTACTAAGCAGTATGTTAAGGTCATTCAAGTAGGCCTCGCTTTCATAATTTCGCTGAACATCGGTGTTCCCAAGAACCACTGGTCTAACTGATAATGAAACCATTACTTTTAAAACTAATAAATGTGTTAAATATAGTACAGTAATACCCCGACTTACGTAAATTCGATAGATACGTAACTTCTCATCCTGTCCCCTCGCCCCATTTGTTTGTTTCACAATTACGTAGTGCATATATACAGCGGTATTATTTAACCGGTTCGCACCGGTTCGACCGAACCGATTGTTAATTTTTCTTTTCTTTACACGTTCTTTAATTTATGCAATTTTGTTAACATTGTTCTATCTTCTACAATTCTTAATTAAACATAGATAAAAATATTTTGTAAATTTCTTTCTTCAAGACCCTCTCCACATCAAATTTAAGTGCACCTGTTGATAAATAATTTGAATATCACCACTGTACATATAATATACACTCATCCCTCGATTTACACGATAGATACGTTCCTGGAAAAATCGTGCAAACCGAAACCGTGTAAAACGAGACGCAGAATTTATACAAAATAAAAGGACATGTTCAATTAAACTGTAAACCGCGTAAATCGATCTAAAGAAGATAAAGAAAAGTCGGGGATATGCTCTTTATAAAAGTGTAAAATGAGGATTAAAGAAAAAAAGGGGATTGTTCCCCTTTTTTCCCTTTAATACTTCTCATTTGATTGAACAATGTTAATGCAAAACAATCAAAATAAAACCCAAAAGAATTTTTTGTTTTCATTTAAAAACCGTGTAAAAGTGAAACCGTGTAAATTGAGCACCGTGCAAACCGAGGGATAGGTGTACACACACACACACACACACACACACACACACACACAACATATATATACTGTACGTATGCACATATTTCATTTGCTGATTGTCGATTAAGAGAGTAATTTCAACTATAACTTTTATAATTTATTGTTTTCTTGGTAATAAAAAGCTACTTAAGAGCCTAATACATATGTACCTGAAATAAGATTTTGGAATCTGTAGGTACCACGACTTATGTTATGCTTCCAAGTCCTAACTATTATGTAACTCAGAGGTATTACTGTATTTCAAAGTTCGATAAATTTTTTATCTTCAACTTTAAAGAATGTTTCATTAAAAATAATAATAATAATAATAAGATAAAATAAAATCCAAAAGAATTTTTTGTTTTCATTTAAAAACCGTGTAAAAGCGAAACCGTGTAAATTGAGTACCGTGAAGACTGATTTATGAATACAAATCGATATTAGGAATTAAAAAATGTCTATAATTAATGTAATACAATAGTAATATATGTTACAAAATAAAATAAAAAAATCCTATGTATACAGGCCTACTTTGTATTTTTTATTCACTCTCCTGCTTCACCTATCTTCATTATTTAGGTGTTAAAATGACGGCCTACTTTGTATTTTTTATTCACTCTCCTGCTTTACCTATCTTCATTATTTAGGTGTTAAAATGACCTCATTTAACGCTGTTTCATTTAGCGCTTTGTTTCTTTCGGAGCGTATTTCCCACGTTAAACGGGGTCTTACTGTATATATCCCATTCCCCTAAAAATTTGTTGTGGATCCTGTCGGTCTCTCAATTCCTTCTCTGTTTAAATGAAATGCTTATGTCTAATTATCATAATTAATTCTTATTTTACCTGTTTAGAATACAAAGATTTTTTTACCTAACATTTTTATAATACAATTTTAATTCTATATATCTTGTAATGAGCAGTTACTTAATTATAAAAGTAGAAAAAATTCTTATTGTTAGGAAGCGGCCCGGGCCCCTCAATCTTCTACGGGCCCGGGGAATTTGTCTCCTCTTCCCCCGTCTCTGCGCCACTGTCTGCGAGTATATCCCCGAACTTTCGAGTTTGGTTAATAATGCATTTAACTGAATGAGAAGGAATTACAGGTAAGCCTCGATTAGTGGAAATAATGGGTCCCACAAATTTCTCGCACTATTCGAAGTATTAACTATATGTAAAATATGGTAATTGGTTCTTGCTTTGTGAGATTCCGGCCATTATCCAACCTCATGATGAATAACCACAATACTAACTGTTTAAGAAGTATTCATTTTCATATTTTATATCGTTGTTCATCATTTAAATTAATAACTTACCAGGAACTACGCTAACCTCTTCTGTTTTTCGTTTCCTGTTTTATCATCAAAAGTGTTCTTCCTTTTATCAATTTCGATACTTTTTAAAAGAAAAAATTCTGTACTATACTGTATGTATAAGAAAACAAAGCTGAATAATAGTAATGTTAAATAGCTAAAGGCAAAAAGCCCTTTTCGATGTTTTACCCATTCAAAGCCAAGTGACTGTTCTTGGACTGCTCCTCGTCCAATTTTACTAACCAAAAATTAGCATTGATTTGTTAATTGACATCATAAAAGGGGACGGACATTTGTTAGTAAGACTGGTCTATGTTTACAACTCGCATTAATCGAATATTTGCTTGCACTAACTGAAAAACAGTGTCATTTTTATAAGTCGCACTAATCGAATATCGCATTATTCGAACTCGAACTAATAGATGCCTACCTGTACTGCTTTTATGATGCAAAGGATGTGATGATAAAATTAGATCTTATGAAGCAGTTGCTGATCTTTTCAATGAGGCGGCTGGAAGGTCGCGTGGTAACGCGTTGGTGTCCCAAGCAGGATGATCCGGGTTCGCGTATCGGTCAAGCATCTGATGAAACGTTTTTTGGTGTTTTGGGCCCGGTCCGGCGATCCCCACCCTTCAGCATCCGATCCCCCCTCCACGGAGATGGATTCAGCCCGTGATTGGAACTGGCTCCGCCCTTCAATAATCTCCTCCAGACGCATTTTACGAAAATCAACTAAGTATTCTTATAAGATTTGTTTGCCTTGATAATGAAAACAATCAAATAGAAAAATCAAAGAACACTTTTTAGGATTTTATTTAATTACTAATTCTACAGGCGAAGAATTAACAAATTTTGTTGTAGATTTTTTGCAAACAGAAAATATAAATCTTTACGATTTACGTCCTCAAGCATATGATAACGGGGCAAACATGAACGGCAAAAATCAGGGTCTTCAAAAGAAAATATTAGATATGAATCCGAGAGCTTTTTACGTACCATATGCCGCTCATACGCTTACTCTAATTGTAAATGATGCTGCAAGTGTTCCGGTGAAATAGTAACTTTTTTCATTAATTCAGGAAATATATACAGTAATTTATTTTCTAAATCAGTCTATCGTTGGAAAATTTTAAAAGAGGAATGCCAAACTTTTACCCTTAAAATGTTTCTGATACGAGATCTCAAGCCGCATAAACGCTGTAAATCTTTAAGGTATAATTTAGAAAAAAATATACAATTCTTTATACATTTCATATCAAGATAAATCAAGAGAAAGCGATACAAGGAACGAAACTGAATCATTATTATTAAAAATTAATTTTGAAATTCATATGTTATCTTGTTATATAGCATAAAATCCTATACAATAATGAAAATGTTGATAGACCTAAACATTATTTAATGGATTGTCGAACAGATGAGATATTCAAAAATATATTAGGGGAAACAACCGAAACTGCAAGTACACTAGATTGTGATCCAATTTTTCCTTGTATGCCAATACAGGTTAGCAATCAGTATTCTGCAAGTACACTAGATTGTGATCCAATTTTTCCTTGTATGCCAATACAGGTTAGCAATCAAAAATCCGGCAACCTCGGGACCTGAGGATTGCCGGACTTTCGAAAATTCCGGATTTTATATGTATATATGCTGTATATATTTTGTACAAAACGACTACTTGTACAGTGCTTTAAAGAAATAAAATTAAATACTAAATGAAAACGGAAATGAAATTTTAATGTTCAATAACTAAATGAAAGACTACTTTTAAAGAATTTTAATTCAACTAAATAAAATGGTTCTACAGAATTTTAATTCGTTACATTAATTCACCACGGAAAAAGTCAATTAAAAGATTTTATATAATGCCAATAAGTAAAAATGGCTGAAAGACTGCTAAAATGTTAAAAATATTTCTAACGCGAACCATGTCTAAAAAAACTAAAAAGAGCTCATTTGGCGTCAAAAAAACCTAAGTATAACCAAACATGCAATGCAACAATGCAAGTATAACCAAACATCTGATTCTGGAGTACAACGCCATTAATATAAAACGGCGTCTCCAGAAAACAATGGTGCTCCAATGCAGTAAATTTAAAAATGCACTCCGACATAAACTGAAGAAACCGTTACATTGATTGCCGGATTTTTGATTGTCAACCTGTAGTCAGACCTCGGAAAACATAAAGTTTATTCACGTATGAAAGTGAAAACGTTATTAAATCTCAAGAACAAAATTTCAAAATTCAAGAACTTAATGATGTTTTTGAATTTTTAAATGACATTTATTTATTAAAAAAGAAAAATTGAAATATTATAAAGATTCGGAGATAAAATTGAAAGATGGTAAACATTATGTTATAAACTTTTTGAATTATGCGAGAAAATAGAAAATATTTTAATCCTATGGCACTTCAGTATATTTTTCGAATGATCTTTTCACTGTTTTTCCCAAATTCTCAATAGCACTAAGAATTTATTTAACATTATTTGTGATTGTTTCGACTGGCGAAAGATAGTATATTTTTCGAATGATCTTTTCACTGTTTTTCCCAATTTCTCAATAGCACTAAGAATTTATTTAACATTATTTGTGATTGTTTCGACTGGCGAAAGATGCTTTCAAAGCTGAAAATTATAAAAAATTATATCCCCAGTACATTGACAAAAGATAGACTCAACAATTTAAGTCGTAATAGCATGAGAACATCAAACTGCTACTAATTTAGATATGAAGGATATAATAAAATTTTTCTACAAAAAAATATCAAATGAAGTAAATTTTACATAAAGGATGTGCAATTAATCTTTGTTTATATTAAAAAATAATTGTTGTTCTTTTTTTCTTTTTTTCTGAAAAAAATGTTAAAAATAGCTATACGAAACTAAGTACTGTATACTGTGTTTTTAATAAATAGCGCATGTAGCTTTTGGTTTACATAAATTGTTATTATGTTTATTCTAAATTTTATATGCAATTTCTTTTACTTATATGTAGTTATTTTTTTAAGAGGTAGCCGATAAAAGTTTGGACCCGGGAGACAAATACCCTTGGCGCGGCCCTGATTGCAGACATCGATATACAGGTTGATAATAAAAAATCCGGCAATCAATATTCCGGTTCCATCCGTTTTTCCGCATGAATGTCGGAGCACATTTTTAAATTTACCACGTCACCGCGCCATTGTTTTCTGGAGGCGCCGTTTATGTTTAAACGGGCCTGTACT
The DNA here is from genome assembly GCA_000484575.1 of Olivierus martensii. Classification (NCBI taxonomy): domain Eukaryota; kingdom Metazoa; phylum Arthropoda; class Arachnida; order Scorpiones; family Buthidae; genus Olivierus; species Olivierus martensii. The sequence goes on from AYEL01088269.1 coordinate 17,586, forward strand.
CCGTATCCAGAAGTTTGGTCATACATGCAACCAGGTTGCCAGATTGGTTATTTTGACACCAAATGAGCTCTTTTTGGAGTTTTTTCTGGCTTTTTTGCTTATTGGCATTATATAAAATGTTTTAACTTATTTCGAGGGTACAGTAACAAATTAAAATTCCGCAGAACTATTTTATTTAGTTGAATTAACATTCTGTGGAACTACAGTCTTTTATGTAGTTATTGAACATTAAAATTTCATTTTGTGTTTAATTTTATTTCTTTAAAGCACTGTACAAGTAGTCCTTTTCTGTTAAATATATACACACAATAACAAACTAAAATTCTGTAGAATTATTTTATTTAGTTGAATTAAAATTCTGTAGAACTACAGTCTTTTATTAAGTTATTGAACATTAAAATTTCATTTGCTTTTCATTTAGTTTTTATTTTTATTTCTTTAAAGCACTGTACAAGTAGTCCTTTTCTGTTAAATATATACTGCCACGGATCACAGTATACAGCATATGTATACATCAGAAATTCAGATTTTTCAAAAATCTGGCAATCCTCAGGTTGAGAGATTTTCGAAAAACAATTGAGGTTGCTAGATTTTTGATTGTCGACCTGTATTTCATTAATGAAATATTTTTTACTATGGTCACCTTTAGATTCTCCAAACAACAAGTTACACAATTTAAGATTTAAAAATTACTTGAAAACTAGAAAATATATACATTACAACAAACCATTATATTTATATTAATTCATTGTCTTTGTCATATAAGTTAATATTTAATGTATACTACAAACAATAATAGTTGTTTGGTGCAAAATTCAAAGAGTGAGATACCACCAATTTTGAAAAAAGTTCATCTTGCTATCAAGAAAAGGAAAAAAGGGAAGGCACCAGGAGAAGATGGCATCACAGTAGATATCTTGCATGAAGGAGGAAAACAAATAGAAGACATTCTAACAGGTTTATTTAATAGATGTTTAAAACAAAAAGATGTACCAGAAGATTGGAAGAATGCAACAGTTATTCTTTTGCACAAGAAAGGGGAAAGAGAGGATATCTCTAATTACAGACCTATCAGTCTTTTATTTGTACTGTATAAAGTTTTTACTCGCATTTTAGCAGATAGATTAAAACGATCACTGGATGAATCACAGCCAAGAGAACAAGCAGGATTCAGGACAGGATATAGTACCATGAATCATATTTTTGTATTGCGAGAAATTGTTGAAAGAACAAATGAGTATGAAATTCCACTTTGTTTAGCGTTTATTGATTATGAAAAAGCTTTTGATAGCATTATGACATCTGCTGTGCTAAATGCTTTGGCTAATACTGATACTGATTCATCTGCTGTGCTAAATGCTTTGGCTAATACTGATATTGATTCAGGCTATGTTGATATTTTCAGCAAAATTTACAGTCAAGCTTCAGCAAGAATTAGACTGCATAAATATAGTGAGAAAATTAAAATAGGAAAAGGTGTTAGACAAGGTGATACTATTTCACCAAAACTGTTTTCTGCAGTCCTTGAAGAAATAATCAAAAAAATGGATTGGGATAAAACTGATCTCAAAATAGACAGAGAATATCTAAGTCATCTACAATTTGCTGACGACGTAGTCTTGTTAGCTTCGAATCCAAATGAATTGCAGAATATGATACACTGGTTTAGCTTGCCATTCGATTGTTTTGTCTACTAATGAAATGGTTTTGCCTCCAGAAATGAGTGGCGGTTGGCGATTAGTGAGGTGGCGGTTTATAGAGGGAATTTCATGTTTTAACATAAAGGAGGAAATTTGTTATTGGCTTTCATCAGGCAAATAACGAGGGTGGCGGTTTATAGAGGGGCGGCTTAAAGAGGTTTGACTGTATATATATATATACATCAAAAAATCCGGAATTTTCGAAAATCCGGCAATCCTCTCCGGTCCCGAGGTTGCCGAATATTTGATTATCAATCTGTACTATGGAATACGTTATTTACACATTCTGAGCAACAGTAGATTTGTTAATTTTATATTATTTTGCCAATATTGAAAGAAAAGCTCGAAAGATGTAGGACACGTAAATTCAAGTCGAATCCTACAGGGCGGAAGTCCAGCATCCTTACACGCTGCCATCACGATGGAAAGCCGACACAATTCTATTTGGCCAATCATGGCGAATAGACTATCGTGTTTATTACAATAAGGATGATTTTCTAACTTATGTTTACTGCAGTCAATCAATATAATTGAATTTAAAATTTATGAAATGATTCTTCGGAAGTTCTATTTGGCCAATCATGGCGAATAGACTATCGTGTTCATTACAATAAGGATGATTTTCTAACATATGTTTACTGCAGTCAATCAATATAATTGAATTTAAAATTTATGAAATGATTCTTCGGAGATGAATAAGTTTAAAAATATTCAGAGTTAGAATTTGTTTTGCTTGACAGAAATCAATAAATATATTTGCAGTCGTTCGACTTATGCAAATAAAAAGTTACAAATAGATTATAGATTTTTATGAAACTGTTAAGAACGTTGTCTTATCTTATGAACTTCACATATTCATATTACAAATTATATATTACTTGAATTTCTATATAAGAAATATAGAAATAAACATATGAGAATTTTATTATAGATGAAATATGATCTCAAATCTTGAAACAATTTACTATAGTATCCTGCAATAATTATTATGCTCTTTGTACTGGTTAAAAAATATTGTTATATTTTATTAAATGAAAATAATACTGTTGCCACATTTTTCAAAGTTTTCTAACTAATCTTAAATAGCAAAATGTAAATAAATAATTAAAATAAAATTTGATTGATATACAGGTATTAAACTTATTTTACAAACTTTTTAATATTTATTAATTTATATAATGTAATAACCCCAACTTGTGTAGTAACCCCGACTTACGTAAATTCGAGGGTAGTACTATATATATATATATATAAGTGATATATATCTTAATAAATTTCATCTCCACTTTTTAGACAAATTTATTCAATTACACTCCCCCAAAGTACTGTCAATTTTGTAATAATGACATAATCGACGTAAGTCACATATTCCAAACATGCCCTACCTTTTCGAAAAACGATATGATTTAGAAAAAAAAAATCTCTAATCTCCCTCCTAACAAAATCCATCTTGCCTTTCATGACCTGGCAGTAAAAAGTTCATATATCATATTTAACTTTATTAAAGATGTATTCAGCTTGTTATAATTTCATCTTTATTTTCTGTTATTATTTCATTTTTTGTAATTTATGTCTTTATTTTTCTCTCCAACAAGAACCTTTTCGAAAAACGATATGATTTAGAAAAAAAAATCTCTAATCTCCTTCCTAACAAAATCCATCTTGCCTTTCATGACCTGGCAGTAAAAAGTTCATATATCATATTTAACTTTAATAAAGATGAAATTATAACAAGCTGAATACATCTTTATTTTCTGTTATTATTTCATTTTTTGTAATTTATGTCTTTATTTTTCTCTCCAATTTAATTTTTGTACCCACTAATCTACAGGGGATCCTCCCTAATTGTTTAATAAACATTATTATTATTATATCACTTATATCAAATTTTTATAATTAATTAATTCCAGTTTTAAATTTTACAAATACAGTATTATAATTTTTTAATTTTTTAAAAATAATATGCGAAACTTTCATAAAAAATCTAATTAAATCTTATTTTTAAAGATGTATAACAATCATTATAATTTAATGAAAACATAATAATAAAAAGTAAATAGAAAAATCCTTGAAAATCCATGTACAAGTATATAAACTATCACTGAATAATACAAACTGATTCTCTTTTAAATGATAGAAAATTATTAGAAAAAAATATATAATTTATTTTAATTATTTAAAGTAATAAAAATTTTTAAAATGCAATATAATTCACTGCAAGTTATAATTTTTTTCTTTTGTTTTCATTTCTTTGCTTAGAATATATTAATGCTGTTAACATGTATTAATTGTTCATAAGGTTAAAAAATACAGTCGGGTTCTTTTTTATGCGGTTTTGAAGTTATGCGGTGCATATTTCATGAAAATTCGGGATTTCTCCACTCATATCTTCTGATACACTCCTCTATATATTACAGACGTCAGTAAACGTCATTGCTATTCCAGTGAACCGCTAAATCGGTTAGAAACCAGAAATTTGTTTTGGCTTTGCTTACGTAAACGTCGTCATAAATCTGCCTATATCGCAATATGGCGACGTTTACAGTAATATAAATATTTAAAATTAAAATAAAATGAATGATTTTTGTACAATTTATTAAACTATGTATTATTTTAGGTTTTATATGCCTGTTTTAAGTATTATTTTATTAGTTTCGGATAATTATTGTCTAATGGTGAGGATAATTCTGATTAAAAAAAAAAAAAAATGTAATTTTTTTTTTACTTTTCAGTAAAATTAAATGAATAAAGCTTCGAAACAAACACAGAAATTGTTATTTTCCTGAATTTTATAAACTTTTTCATGCGGTTTTAGAAAATCATGAAACATATCTCTAATTTTTCAACGTAAATTAGCCTCTTTTTGTGCGAATTTTTGTACGCGATTTTCTATGGAACGTATCTACCGCATGAAAACAGAAATCCGACTATAATTTAAGGATTTGCGTACAAAATTAAAAAAAAATCCAATAATTGATATATCAAAACAAATTAATCAGTAAATACATAGTGAAGAAAAACTTCGTCGTAACGTTTTGTGTACTGATAGGGGACCTAGAAACAAATATCTAATGAACATATGGTCTAAATGGCACCGTTTTCGAGTTACAAACTCTTTAAACGTAGCCAATCTCCATCGAATACACAAAGCGTCACGACGCGTCGCGTTGCCAAGACGCGTCGGGACGCTTTGTGTATTCGATGGAGATTGCGTCTTGGCAACGCGAGGCATCGCCACGTCGCTCGCCTTATTTACTAACGGATAATGAGGCGAGCGACGTGGCGATGCGTCACGTTGCCAAGACGCAATGCGATGCGTCTCGGCAACGCGAGCTTCGTAACGCTTTGTGTAGTCGATGGTGATTGGCTAGCTTTAAAGGGTTATAAATAAAAAACGATGCCATTTAGACCATATGTTCATTAGACATTTTCGATTTGTTTGGAGGTCCCCTATCAGTACACAAAATATTACGACGAAGTTTTTCTTCACTCTACATATAAACACTAATAAATATCAAATTGATCATGTTAATGTTTTTAAATAGGAAAAAATGATAATTCGTGGAATAAAAAAAATTGATATTGCATTTTTTTTATAAAACAATATCAAAATCGATTAATCAGTAATACTATAATGACGACGAAAGGAAATTCTGCATTAGCACCATTTAGATCTAAGCTACTAAACTTCTACCCCAAGATGTTAAGACAACAACTTAATGATGTTTCTCCAAACATCTCATTGCAGATAACGAAGCTCAAATTACCAGAAGCAAATGAAAAATCGTTACAAGATATCTGAGATATTTAAGCAGATATCTAGAATGAGACTATTTCGCCCTTTATCACAATAATTAGTAAAGGACAATTCAGTAATATGTTTATCAAACTAATGTCCTACCAAAGAATACAAAGTTCTTTTAAAAATAAAAATTCTTTCCAAAATAATTATTAAATTTTATTTCTTCGACGTTAATGTTAATTAATCAATATTTATTTCGAATGAAATTAAAATTCATCACTACACAAAGCGTTACGAAGCTCGTGTTGCCAAGACGCATCGCATTGCGTCTTGGCAACGCGATGCATCGCCACGTCGCTCGCCTTATTTACTACAGGATATTCTGAACTACAACTAAGAAATTAAGAAAAATAACTACTTTGATTTTATGTTTAAATATTATTTTTTTTTTCTTATCGACTCAAATTATTTTATAATTATAGCTCGGAATCTCTACAAACACTCAAATTACTTCACCAGGAATTTTCTCGTTAAGTAAAAAACATTAAAATGCATCATCACAGAACGATGTTTACCAAATTATATTAAATAATTATAATATTTATAAATGGGAATTGTTGTGGAAACAACAAGTAGAACAAATATCATGTTTAATGCATTTTTAACTCGATATGAATATTAAACAACTTATATACTATGCAACAGAAATACTAAAGTTGGCGACTATCAAATTTCATTTTTATATTAAAAAACTATTTTGGCTTATTGTTCTGAATAAAAAATTTCGTGAAAAATTTCGAAAAATAAATTATTAAAACTATAAATTTTATACTTTGGCGTTTTCAATGAAAATAAAACAATAAAAAATGAAGATTAAAATGATGAAAACAATTCGTACAATAACGATGTTTTTGTATTTATTATGACCAGGGACTTTCAGAGAAAATGCAAGGCCCAAGGAGATGATATTTTTGAGGCCCTTCAAAAAAGAAGGAAAAAAAAAAAGACAAAATTGACAAATATCAGTGATAAGTATACAAAAAAAGCAACAACAACACTGATAGAGAACATCAAATTTTGATAAACACTGAAACTCTAACAGTATAAAAATATACAAATATATATATTTTTTCTAACATATTGATTTATAAATTGAGGCCCCTCTCTGATAGCCACTGATTCTTCTATATGACTATTCTTCTACATTAATAAAGAAAGTCAGAACAATTTAAGAAGCACTAGAATAGATCATTTTAATTTTGTGATTAATTGAATGGATAATTAATTATTTTTCTTAATTGTCACAAGATTAAAATTAGTGAACATTATATTTAATATAAACATCAATTTAAGAATTGTTAAATTTCATTAAAATGCCAAAATATTTTGATCACGATTAAGTTATTACTTAATTGCTTTAATAGTTTAAAATTGAATAATTTTCTAACTAAAAATGTAATTTTATTTTCAATAAAAGGAATATACTAATATCGTGTTAATCCACTTTATATTTTAGATATCAATGAATGTTTCATACTTCAATGATGAGAAGTTCATTTACGAATCCTTAACTGAGAGCCGTCTTAAGAGCTCTTACAGGATAAAATTACAATTAAGTTAACAGTGATCCCCTATAATTTAATCTAGACTAACTGGACTATAGTTCAGTTAGCCCAACGGTTAAGATGGCTCTCGACTTAAGCAATAGTTCGACATCTCTTTTATCACAATCAACAAATTCCTTTGACCAACCTTCTACAATAATGGAGATCGATAGATAAAGCAAAAAACAACAATGATGGGGAATATTTTCAGCAAACAATCTAAATCCATCGTATATTTTTCTAGACAGACGAAAATGGTCATTTTAGTAGAATTTATCGAACAATTGTGCAACAGTTCTCAAATGGCACATTTTATGGAACTTAGACATAACGCAATAATTTTATAAACATATAACGAATGTGCAAACTATACTTTTAAAATTAATATTAAGTTCCCCTTATAATGATATCAGTTAATGTTTTTATAACAAAGAGGAAAATTGGGAGAGCACCATAGAAAAATTCGAGAAAAACAAAATGTCGCTTACTGTATTTTTTAATTTTATTTGCTTGTTTGTCTGTTTCACTATTCGAGAAAACATCTCGAGGATACTACTAAAGGTAGAAATTCGAAATTTTCCGGATGTTTTCTGTATATCATTTATTATTAAAGTTGATTGTATAGAAATATTATATTCTGATTCAGTCTACCGGAAAAAATCCAACAGGCGGATATCTTTAGAAATTTTTTAACGGATTTGAAGCAATTTTTTCAAAAAATACTCAATATATCATTATTATATAAATTACAAAAAGGTATATTCCAATTTATGATTATAATCTTTTCTTAAACAGATTGTTGCATTAAGTTTTCTTTTATAGATTTCAATTAAGGAAAATTATTATATGTAGTAATTAAAATTAAATAGCTGGTTTAATTACGCGGATCGTTGTCTCTTACTATATTCTTAATTTAATTTAAAACGCGAAAAAAAAAAAAGCTTTTAAAAAAATCCACACTGAAAGTTATGACGCTATCAGTTTAGTTATTTTTAAATTTTAGGAGAAGGTATTCTTAATTTAAAACGCGAAAAAAAAAAGCTTTTAAGAAAATCCACACTGAAAGTTATGACGCTATCAGTTTAGTTATTTTTAAATTTTAGGAGAAGAATTTATACAGTAATTTAACTCTTTAAAGCTAGCCATCACCATCGAGTACACAAAGCGTCACGACGCGTCGCGTTGCTAAGATGCGTCGATCTCCTACTTTCTACCGGATAATAAGGTGAGCGACACAATGCGATGCATCTTGGCAACGCGACGCTTTGGGTATTCGATGGTGATTGTTAACCCTTTAAAGCTAGCCATATATTTATATATAAAACAAACTGGTGAATCTGAAAAATAAACTATAGTCGGGTCTCTTATTTTATGCGGTGGTATCCACCGCATAAAATAAGAGACCCGACTATTCCACAGAAAACCGTAAATGAAAAATCACAAAAAAAAACCTAACTTACATTGAAAAATTAGAGTTATGTTCCAATTCTGATGAAAAAATTAGCCGCTATATTATGATGTAGTAGATTTATGACGACGTCTACCTAAGCAAAGCCAAAACAAATTTCTGGTTTCTAACCCATCCAGCGGTTCGCCAGAATGATAATGACGTTTACTGACGTCTATAGTATATAGAGAAGTGTATAAGAGGATATGAGTGAACAGTTGATTATGTACAACGAAACCGCGAATTTGCATGAAATTTGCACCGCATAACTTCAAAACCGCATAAAAAGAGACCCTACTGTATATATACAGGGTGAAGAAAAACTTCGTCGTAAAATTTTGTGTACTGATAGGGGACCTCCAAACAAATCGAAAATGTCTAATGAACATATGGTCTAAATGGCACCGTTTTTTCGAGTTATAACCCTTTAAAGCTAGCCAATCACCATCGAGTACACAAAGCGTCACGATGCGTTGCGTTGCCAAGACGCGTCGCATTGCGTCGCTCTCTTATTTACTACCGGGTAATAAGAAGGCGAGCGAAACGTCTTGGCAACGCGACATTAGATATTTTCGACTTGTTTCGAGGTCCCCTATCAGCACACACAATTTTACGACGAAGTTTTTCTTCACCCTGTATATACTGTACTGTAATATGCGTAAAGTAAAATTGTACTGCTGCAGGATTATACAGTCCAGTACTGTATGTATATCGATATGTATCTTATTTTATTAAAAAAAATATGAATAATGAACCTATTCTTTATAATTAATATATTAATTTATAAATATATAATAAAAAAAGACAATCATATTAAAATAAATGTACACTTATCCTTCGGTTTGCACGGTACTCAATTTACACGGTTTTTAAATGAAAACAAAAAAATTTTTTTTTTGATTTTATTTTGATTGTTTTGCATTAACATTGTTTAATCAAATGAGAAGGATTAAAGGAAAAAAAGGGGGGAAACAATCCCTTTTCTTCCTTTAATCCTTCTCATTTTACACGTTTATAAAGAACATATCCTCGACTTTTCTTTATCTTCTTTAGATTGATTTACAGGTTCACAGTTTAATTGAACATATCCTTCTATTTTGTACGAATTGTGTCTCCTTTTACACGGTTTCGGATTGCACGATTTTTCCAGGAACGTATCTACCGTGTAAAAATCAAGGGATGAGTGTACTCATATTTTTAATTATTGATCGAATTACAAAATATTATGACTTGCAGTCCAGGAAATACAATAGACATCAACTCATGTTTATAATTCAACAACGAAAACATTCTGTCGTAGACTAACATGCAACTACTATATTATCTAATGGAATCTATGATAAATCTAAAGCATCAATTTATTATTTGAACATAGGATTTTATCAAATAAAAAAAAAGTTATTCCTTAGTACAGTACAGTACACGAGTTATGGTAAAAAACATGAAAAGAAAAGAAGAATTCAAAGATAAAGTTTAACTTTTAATCAGATTTTTTTTTAAATATGGCAGAATGTGTGTAACAAGAGTAAATTAAATCCTTTATACAAATATTTATAACAAATATTATTTAGGAAAATCTAATAAAAAAAAAGTATTACAACGATGTAGAAAGAATAGACAATAAAAAAATTATTTTCTCGTCTTATAGTCGAATCAAATTACTATAATAACTATTCTGCAAAGATCGATATTTATGGACTATCATGTGCGAGAAAAATTTATCGTAACAGATACACAGGATGACAAAACATCTTGTTTTAAGAGAAAAACAAATTGTTATATTACAAAAATAAATCAAGGCGAATATTCGTGAGATTTATTACTGTTTATAAAGGAAGATTACTTAATCCTTTATAAAAAGATAACAGCAAATAATAAATCCGACCAAAATGCGATTTTTATTGTTTCATTTACAACACATTATGTTCGGTTATTAATTACTGTTGATATATTTAATAAAAATTGATAAAAAATAAAAAATACTAGAGTTTCGAGAAGATATTTAAAGATTACACTTAAGTTTGTTTACTGACACAGAAGTCTTGATAAATATAATTTAAATGATATTTTTAGATTTTAATTTTTTTATTTTTTATTTTTTATTTTGAGAAATGAATAGATATATTAAAAATAAAAATTTATAAAAGATTATTTTTAGAAAACTTTTTAATATATTTCAGAAATTTAGCTTTTAAAGCTTTTTTTTGCAATTTAAAAATCTTCAAGTAAAATGTATATAGAACCCTAAATCGTTGAAAGAATTATACAAATTGATTTTATTTTCCTAATAAGATATTCTGGACTTATATTTCAGCTTTATTTTAATCAAATAACACAATACAGTGATACCTTGGTTAATGACGGTAATTCGTTCCAGGATTACAGTCGTTATCCAAGGTGTGATTCTCCATAGGATTCAATTGAAAATTGATTAATTCGTTCCGCTTCTTCCCACAATCATAGTAAATATTAAAAATGCAGATAAAACCCATTTAAAATGAAAATATGGGAAAATATTTATTTTTCCATATTTGCTACAAAAAATTAATATTAATGAAATGAATTGTTTACGAAAACAGTTTTTAATTATCAATTTTCACCAGAATGACAATTGGGCTCACATCAGAGTTTTTTGACAAACGAACCCATAAACACTGATTAGCAGCTTTAAGATTCAACGATTATTATATAAATAAGATTTTATTTTGCCTTTTAATGGCGAACGAACATCGACACGCATTCGCCGATTTATTGTCTACTGTATATGAACTGTAGGCTCTCGGACAGACGTTTTTTTTTCTTCTAATCGGATCCGAAACTGCGACGTCACACCACTTGCAACTGTCGAGTAATATATAACACAAACAAACAATAGAATCAGACTTTGTTGGCAGAATTTAAAATAATAATCGTCTAGAAATCATCTTCTTCTAATGGGATCCGAAACTGCGACTTCACACCACTTGCAAGTGTCGAGTAATATATAACACAAACAAACAATAGAATCAGACTTTGTTGGCAGAATTTAAAATAATAATCGTCTAGAAATCATCTTTAAGAAACTAAAAACTAGTGAATTTGGTGCACGTCTATTTTTAATTAATTAAATAATTTGCTTTCATTGCTATATGTTAATTATCATTTACTTAAATATATTTTTATATGGTTATAATTTTATTAATTATCATTTTTGTTTTCATTATAATGTTAATTATCATAATTTGTTTTCATTATAATGTTAATTATCATTTACTTAAATATATTTTTATATGGTTATAATTTTTATAATGATATTGTCGGATTTGAATTGATTGTTAAAAAAGTAATGATTGACTAAGCTAATTAATTTTAATAAAATGATATTGAATATTTTTATATGGTTATAATTTTATTAATTTTAATAATGATATTGTCGGAATTGAATTGATTGTGATAAAAAAAAAAATAATGATTAACAACCAAGCTAACGAATCACGTGATCCCATGACAGCAGTTATAGAGCTCTATTTTGTCGGAATTTCACATAATCAGGAGTCGTTAACCAAAGCCTGCGTCATTAATCAAGACATTTTTTTCTTACAATCACTCATCGTTAACCAAGTACGTCGTTATCTGAGGCCGTCATTAACCAAGGTACCACTGTATACCACTGTATAGTATTCCACAAGTAAAAGCAGTTTTCTTTCAAACAAATCTCAAGTCTACAACAGGTGTTTATTTTTCACATTTCATTGATTCATAGACTTATGCATCATGAATTGTTAATTCTTCATATTATATAATAATTAATTATAAAAAACTGAACTTTCACAAGTTAAATACACTGACGGAAAAAAAAATCCCAACACCAAGAAAAAATTATTGTAGATCATATATTTGTAAATAATTTATCAGAATGAAAGTTTTATAGGACTTACATAAATTTAAGACAAAATTTGATAAAAGTTTTATAATTTTCAAATAATACACAAAGCCACAATAATTAATATATTTATTACGGGGTCCAGAAAAGTCGCTCCCTGCATTTCGCCTCCGACAATTCGCCCCGAGCACATTTAGCCCCCCGAAACATTTCGCCCCCAGCATATTTCACCCTCTGTAGATAATGAGTAGGATACAAAATTCCAAATATAGTCAACTCTCAATATCTCGAATTTTTATTGAAATCCCAGCCCCTTTACTGGAGATTCGATGTTAATGGTCTGGAAAAGGTCCTAGATGTTAATTAGGCAATACATTAATTAAGACAATTCATGACGTAGAGCCTGTGAACCAATGAAATGTGAAAAATAAACACGTGTTGTGTAGACTTGATTTGTTTGAAAGAAAATTGCTTTTACTTATGGAATACTATATTGTGTTATTCGATTAAAATAAAGCTGAAATATAAGTCCAGAATATCTTATTAGGAAAATAAAATCAATTTGTGTTCATCATATGAGATCGGAGAAAACACGATTTTCTACATGAAATCTTAGCCATCCAATGAAATGTTTGACATTTTTTGATAGTGGCAAGTCTTATGAATAAATAAGGTACGAATGAAGAAAATTAGATAATATTTTTTAAAAAATTATTGATTAAAAACTCAGTACAGTGTGTAAATAGTTCAGTCAAATAAATTTATATTTTATTATTTAAACCTGGATAATTCTTTCAACGATTTAGGATTCTATATACTGTACATTTTACTTGAAGTTTAGCGAAGGATATATAGTGTTCGTATTTAACCCTTTCGACTGACCGACAAAGATGATCTTCAAAGTTCTATTGATTTATTATTATTCAATGTGAAAAAGTGAACGAATGTAATATAATTAATAGGATGTTTTACATACAAAACAATAAAAGAATAAATGTAATATAATTAATAGGATGTTTTACATACAAAACAATAAAAAAATTAAATATTTGAGAATTCTACCAAGCTTCGGAATGGATATATCGTCGTAAACGAAAAATTACGTAACTTTGTAAAGGTAAGTCGTAGCTTATTTAAATTTGAAATTCGATTCGGAATGATAAGATACGTCTAAATCCGTTTGAAACAGGGATGAGCAACACGCGGCCCATTAAACATGTTTATGCGGTCCGCCAAGCATTTCTAATATTGAATTTATTTTATCGACTTTCTCCTATCAATATATTGTTATAAAAGTTAATTACTGTATAATAAAATGGTAGTACATACTAAACCGAAACAATTTTTTGTGACGAATGGATTTATTGTCTGTATGAACTGTAGGATCTTGGACAGACGTTTTTTTTTCTTCTAATGGAATCCGAAACTGCGACGTCACACCATCGCAGGTGTCAAGTAATATATAACACAAACAAACAATAAAATCAGACTTTGTTGGCAGAATTTGAAATAATAATCGTCTAGCAATCATCTTTAAGAAACTAAAAACTAGTGAACTGTTGCGCGTCTATTTTTAATTAATTAAATAATTTGTTTTCATTACTATATGTTAATTATCATTTACTTAAATATATTTTTATATGGTTATAATTTTAATAATGGTATTGTCGGATTTGAATTGATTGTGATAAAATAAAATAACGATTAACAACTGAGCTAACGAATCACTGATGCGATGACGAGCTGTTATAGAGAACTATTTTGTGAGAAGTGTACATAATCAGGAGTCGTTAACCAAGACATTTTCTTGCAACAACTCGTCGTTAACCAAGTACATCGTTATCCCAGACCGTCGTTAACCAAGATACCACTGTATAATAAAAATGGGGATTTTTTTCCCCCAACTTAAAAATATAGTTCAAAGTTTTATTAACAGATAGAGCTACGATGACGAATTCGTGACGTTATTCAAAATATATATGCATTTTTTTGTTGATTATCTAAACCAGGGGTCTCCAAACTTTTCGTCGTGAGGGCCACATTGCGTACTTCAGCATTGTTCTGCGAGCCTTAGCAAAAAAACTCTAGAACTAGATATATGAGTTTTATTGAAAGCAGATAAACCAATATAATAACGAAGCAGATATAAGGAAATAAAAAAGTTACATCCATTCGGATGTAACTTTTTTATTTCGTTTTGAATTATTTTAAATTTTTTTTCTTCGTTAGTCCATTTTAACCGACCTTTTACTGTCAAAAAGTTCGTAACTTGAATTACAGTTACTTTTTCCTATTCGGGAATATATTTTGAACGCAATTTTAATTAATGCATTTAAAATCTATCAACATCTCATGTTTTTCTGCGGATTCTTATTGAAAAATTAAACCAATTGTCGGGCTGGATAAAATCATATCGCGGGCCGCATCTCAACTTGTATTCTAAGACAGGCCAAAGGCCGCTCCCCTGCTCCACCTACATGGTACTACATGGTAAATACAATAGGTACACCTAGGGTACTACATGGTAAGTACATCTGCGAGAATAAAACAAATTGTCGGGCCGGATAAAATCATATCGCGGGCCGCATCTCAACTTGTATTTTAAAACAGGCCAAAGGCCGCTCCCCTGCTCCACCTACATGGTACAACATGGTAAATACAATAGGTACACCTAGGGTACTACATGGTAAGTACATCTGCGAGAATAATCTCGGCTTAATCATTGCCTGCCACACGGGTGCGGACTCGCCTGCCACCTCTTGGTCCACGAAGTGAATGAAGTACGAATACAGCGGACTCGATCAGATTTGCCAGGCCTAGGGGTAAGACCGCCGCATTCGTACCTCGTGCACGTGTCGTCGAAGCGACCTCTACTTGCCGAGAATCGTTTTCGTCCACAGAGGGATCGAAAACACAAAGTAACTGAACGGATTTGATACTACCAGTTCTTCTTAAGCAGGAGACCACCTTAAGACACCATAGCTTGGGCACAACCGCCGCAAAATCGCCCTCTGGAGGGTCGGAAAGAAAGGAATCACCGAACCTTCCTTAAAAAGCAGAACCTTTACTGATAATCGCATCAGGAGGGTGGAACGCGTGACTGCGTGGGCCAGCCTATCTGGAAAAGGGCGATAATCTCCCCGGTTCGATCACCGATGCAGTGTCAGCACCTGACTGGTGGGCCACAGTGGAGACGCTAGCGACCGACGCCGTGCAATGGCCGGGCTCTGGCACCTCGCCGTGGCCGAATATCGCTCGGATCAACTCCCCAAGGTTTTGTGATTCCCCTAGGGAAGAAGCTTCCCCTGGTCTGTGGATGAACCCAATCAGCCCGAGCTAGACCAAATCTCGGGTGGGCACGTAACGGATTCTATCCCTTCGGCACGGTACACCACCTTGAGATTGTGACCCTTATACAGGACTCGTACCTCACGCAGGACATACGTCGGACCGATTCTTAATCCCGGATCACGGGACTAAGAACAGTCGAATGGCAAACTACAGAGCATCCACCAGCAGCGGTGGGTGCAGCCTTGTTCTACCGATCCTAAAGGAATTTCTTCACGAAGGGCAGCTACTACTGGGGGCCGGGGCCAGGGACTTTTTTTTGTTAACAGATGACGCCACTTTCCATTCAGGGAGAATACTGGAGACTTCTATTCCGCCAGAGTCCGTGCATAACAGTTTTTTTTTATTAACAGATGACGCCACTTTCCATTCAGGGAGAATACTCGCTACAATTCGGCGCCAAAATTTACCATTTTTTTGTTAACAGATGACGCCACTTTCCATTCAGGGAGAATACTATTTTTGTTAACAGATGACGCCACTTTCCATTCAGGGAGAATACTAATATTTTTTTTTGTTAACAGATGACGCCACTTTCCATTCAGGGAAAATACTAAGTGACGGGGCGAAACAAGCCCTTCCACAGGATACACCCCTGCGGAGGGGTCAGCCGGATTGTGGAGGACGGGGATCGACGATCACCCCTGCGAGGGGTCAGCCGGATTGTGGAGGACGGGGATCGTCGGGCTGGGCCCGGACCCCATGATAATATTTCAAGGGGTGGGACCCGAGATTCGAACCCGGGTCCTCCAGAGTGGAAAGCCGAAGCGTTTCCACGCGGCCAATCCGGCAGAGGGCCAGGGACTTTCCCAAGCCGACCAGTTTTGCTGCTGGATCTCTCTATAGAAAGTCAAACGAAATCCGAGGGCGAATTATCCGGCTAGGACTTCCCGCGGCTATCTACTCGGGGAAACCACTTTCTTTCGACAACCGCTGACGCACACCGACGGTTGCACACGCCCACCTGTGGTGTGGGGTCGTCTTCGCCTGAATTTCGCCAAGCAATTGACAACCTCTTACTTTTTCCCTGTCACTATGGACGTACCAGCTCGGCTGAACAGGTACAGACATAGTGACAGCCGGTAAGCCCTCTCGCCACGTCAAGGCAGTCGCCCTCGAGAGGGCGGGCCGCAGTTTAGAGACCCCTGATCTAAACTATAACTGTTAAGCATACCCTCTATCGGCCAGATGGCCAATAGAGGGTATGCTTAACAGTTATGGTTTAGATCAGGGGTCCAGGTCCTTTTAACACCGGATTAAAGGACCCGGATTTGAACCCTTGAGGATACGGGTTCAAATCCGGTTCCATAACTCCAGTTTTTCAGGAGGGATCCGAGCCTGACCCGTTGAATCTCTCTCTTCAATCATCTGGTTGACTCTCATCATAGCTGTTGGCCAGTCTGTGATGGGTTCTATAAGTGATCGCACCAAGATACAGTATATCCCTTGTGTGATATGGTGACATAATTTCACTAATCTAACTTAAGTTCGTCAACTGGATGGCCACGGTGAAAGTATGCTGTGCTTCCACTCTGGAGGATCCATATTCGATTCCCATGTTTGGTGGCCAGTCTGTGATGAGTTCTATAAGTGATCGCCCCAAGATACAGTATATCCTTTGTGTGATATGGCGACATAATTTCACTAATCTAACTTAAGTTCGTCAACTGGATTGCCACGGTGAAAGTATGCTGTGCTTCCACTCTGGAGGATCCATATTCGATTCCCAGGTTCCATTCCTCCAGCTTTTCAGAAGAGGAGGCCCGTTGAATCCCATCCTTCAACTTTCCGGGTTAACCCTACTATGGATATTGGCTAACATGTGATTAGCCAACCCACCAGAGGTGTGGATAACACCGTAGTAGGTAATAAAATACCCACGATTGGCTGCCCATGCTCTTGGTGGTTTAACGCCGTTTAGTATTCACAGAAGAGAAAGCGGCATTAAATTCCATGGAGAAAAATGTCTCGATAAAATCACTGTTAGCTTTATTCACCACATTTCTCAAATTAAAATTTAGAATTTGATTTAATAAAATTTTTCAATTAAAATTATTTTAAAATCTAAAGATAAATGCTAACTGGTAGTTTATTATATCATAACTAATGAATGGCTCTTTTTTATACCAGATTAACCACCGACCAGATTAAATACTATACTGGTGGAATCAGCGTTTCCACGACAAAAAGTTTCATAGATTATCTTTATTAATTTAAATTTAAATTTTTTAATGTTTAAAAATATGATATAAACTTTGAACAATAAATTTTATTTTTTATGTGATTTTACGTTGCTTTCCAATAGGTGGGTACTAAGCGGCTCGGCAGTACAGTGCCCATCACGGACCGCTCATACTCCTGGTGGAGTCAGCTTTTAGGTTTGTTGGTTGGTTTAGTTAAGCCGCCATATCACACGAGGGATATACTATATCTGATGGCGGCCACTTATAGCGCCCATCACAGGCTGGCCAACACACATGATGGGATCAACCAGATAGTTGAATGATGGGGTTGAACGGACCGGGCCCGGACCCCTCCTGAAAAACGAGGTGTGGGGATTTGAACCCGGATTCTCCAGGGAGGGAAACCAAAGCTTTACTACGCGGCCATCCGGCCGATGTCAGCTGTTATGTACATGATGATGTTCAACCTGTTAAACCTGGATTCTTTCTTTAAAAAAAAACTGTAGGTGTGAGCCGGCAATTGAATCCCGATCCTCCAAGATGAGTCGGCCGGATTGGCCAGATTCTCCAGGGACGGAAACCAAAGCTTTATTACGCGGCCATCCGGCCGATGTCAGCTGTTAGGTACATGATGATGTTCAACTTGTTAAACCTGGATTCTTTCTTTAAAAAAAGCTGTAGGTGTGAGCCGGCAATTGAATCCCGATCCTCCAAGATGAGTCGGCCGGATTGGCCGCGTGGAAACGTTTCGGCTTTCCACTCTGGAGGACCCGGTCCGAGTCTCGGGTCCCACCCCTTGAAAATATTTATCATGGGGTCCGGGCCCGGCCCGTCGATCCCCGTCCTCCACAATGCGGCCGACCCCTCCGCAGGGGTGAGCAGCCTGTGGAAGGGCATGTTTCGCCCCGCCACTTATTACTCTTACTGAGTGGAAAGTGGCGTCATCTGTTGACAAAAAAGATGGAACCACAGGGCCGGATTGTCCTCGTAGAAATCCTCGGTTTGCACCCTGGAGTACCGGGTTCGATTCTCAATCTCACGTGCTGGAAGTATTTATCATGGGGGTTTGAGCCCTGCCGGTTGATATACATCAACTACAATCTGGCTGACTCCTCCACGGAGTTGGGCATTCTGTGGAAAGGCTTATTTTTGTCCCGCTACTTAGTACTGTGCCTGAGTAGAAAGTGGCGACATTTGTTACTAAAAAAGGTGGAAGCACAGTACTTACACTGTGGCCATCCGGCCTACAAATTTGTTCTATTTAGATATTTTTATAACAGCTAAACACTACATCATTTTCTTATATAATATAAACATAATTACATCCAACAATTTTATTTATAAATCATATATATTATATGAAATTAGTATCTTTAAATACATATTTAAATTTAGGATAAATACAAAATTCGCTTAAAATAATCATTTAATATATTTCTATATCAGAAGGTGTATTGCATGAGGCTACAATTTTACAAACGGTAAACTCATATGAAATTTGTACCTCTCAAAAAACAAGATCAGTCAGTTAATTAATAGATCACAGTTCACAAAAGGCTCATGAGTCATAACGGTATTGTTTGCAAGATCTGGAAAAATGGGACCACGATTTAATCCGAATCCTGAAAGTGATGAGCGCAATCACGCGGTCGTCCTTCAAACTATATCAACACGTTACTTTCCACAACTAATTTTAACAGTATGATTTTATTATTTTCTCATATAATAATGCATTTTATTCATAGTTTGATATTATAAAGCTGGAAGAGTACTATAAGAAGAAATTTTGTAGAGACTTTGAATGGTTTCTGTTACGGAAATGATCTAGTAATTAAAAATTTTCTTCTCGAATGCAGTAATAACATCTAAACAACGCAATTAATTTTGAAAAATTATAGATTTTTTCATATAATATCTACATGATTAATTTTGGATTACTAAATTTATTTAACCCTTTAAAGCTAGCCAATCACCATCGAATACACAAAGCGTCACGATGCCACGCGTCGTGTTGCCAAGACGTGTCGCATTGCGTCGCTCTTCTACTTACTACTGATAAGTGAGTAGTAAGAAGGCGAGCGACGGAATGCGATGCGTCGTAGCAACGCCACGCTTTGTAAGCTCGATGGTGACAGGGCTGGCTCCAGCGTTTTTGCCGCCGTAGGCAGTCGCCTACTTTACCTACTGACTAGGGCCGGCCCTGATGGTGATTGTTCTAGCTTTAAAGGATTAATTTAGTCTAATATCCATTTGGCAAAATATCTTTTTAATGTTATCTACGACATAATATTTGCCATTCTTGTTTCGCTATTTTATCAGCCATTCCAAATTCCTTTATTTATAACCTCGTGTGAGAGTTTAATAATTTAAAATATTTCGTTTGGATATAAATTATTATTAGTACAAAAAATGATTAATATATTTTACTCTCCGTAGTCAGGATACTTTATCCTTTATATAAGTTTATAACGCACCTCAATTATGCGTTATAAAGGAAGATAATACTATCATAACTTTAATAATTTTATATTTTTTTATATTAAAACAATGAGAGACAAAAGAAAACAGATCAAAGCTTTATTAAACAATTTTGTGCTCATATTAGATAATTTTTCATTCATATTTTCGCCATCATTTCTCTAAACATACTTTAATGAAATTTCACTTTGTGAAAAACACCGTATATATTTTTTAAACAAATACTCGTTAAGAATATTGTAAATCTTTTTATTTATTTTTTATTCCTATATCACATTGCATGAAAGACTGATGTGAGAATGTGCTGACAATATTGTTTGGTTTTTTTATTTATTTATTTATTCACAGGATTAACTGATGAAGGCATTTGATCCTTTAATTACTATATAAAAGAATAACTGTACAGGCTCTCCTGTAAGATATTTGTAGGAAAACTATCATCATTAATAAGATTGACGGGCTCCGAGAGGCGTGAGAAAATAAACGTATCAAAAAATCACTGATAGAATGCTTCTAGTTTTAAGTAAACTTTGATTCTTCTTTTTTTAAGAAATCTTGTATTTTCTTTTTAGTAAAATTACAAATATCTTTCATCTAGAAAGGGATCTGAATTCTTTTGCGAAGTTCAGTCCTGAGTTTTTCCCATAAAAATTGCTAATTTGAGATCTATTCACGAAATAGGAGGTTTAATAAAATTTATGGATTAAAACGAAAAGTTTACCAAGTTTATCATTAATCTCTTCTTCCAGTTCTTCTTCTTCTTCTTTATATATTCAAGAACTGAATTGTGAATAAAAATCGCTTCATGAGACAAATTCACGTTAAGTAGGGAACTGAAACCATTTCCAATAAAAATTGGTATCTATCCTTGTTCTTCTTAAAAATCTTCTTCAGTTCCTTTCTCGGTGCCCTCTTGATTCTTTCAAATCAATAAATTTTAATTTAAAAATTGTGCTGTTAATGTTAACAATAAAATCTCACTTCTATATTCCATTTACAAACTACGATAAGTAGTTTTTTTAACTATTGTCCTTAAAATTGTTTGCCGGATTGAATTTTTTTTTATGATAATCATAAAAACAAACCGTTATTAAAGTCAACAGACACCATAAATAATATACTCTCTCTCTCTCTTTTTTAAGGAATTTAAAATGTGGATGAATGTATACTTAGTAAAAAAAAAAAAATCTCCGACTTGATCACTATATATATGAAAACTTTTTCAAATGAAGGATAAAACACCGAACACCCAAATAAAACATGCAAAACTGCAAATATATACATAAAGATATATATAAAAAAAACAAGAAAAAAAATGGTTCTCCACTGGATAATGGCACTCCAAAATGCAATATGTACATCCACATATTTTTCTTTTTTTTTAAAAAAACATCCTAACGTTGGTGAATTATGAAGTGATAAATTGAAATTAGATGCACATGAAAATGCAACTAAACCATTTTAGCATACTACTACTACATTTAGGCACTTCACTTTGCCAAAAATTATTTATAGAAGTCAAAAATATTATCTGATTTTTTTTTTTTTGAAGTTCTAGAGAATATGTCAAAGTCTAACATATCGTAATTTTCAAAACTAATGGTAAGAAAAAGTATACTGCGATATATTATATCAGATCATTGCTCTATAAAGTGCATATTTTATGTTGAACTAACATACCAATACTGTTTGCCCTTTGGAATAGGTATAATAAGGAAAGAATGGATGAGATCGTTGTCTTAATGTATATATAACAGGTAATTAAGTTGAATATTTGACCCGTAAGAGGCACATGTCCGAAAATTATCATGTACACACTTTTTTTTTAAGTTCCGGGTGTGAAGCGTGAGACACGAGTCTCTACGAAGCACTTAAATAGGTACAGTTGAGTGACCAGGTACAAAGAACGCGTGACCCAATGGGGGTACACGTCCGAGATAGGCACAGTTGGATGTGTCCAACATGATGGTGCATAGTTTGCAGACGGAGAGTTTTGTTCAATTGTGTGACACATGGGCAGGTTGAGCGTGGCTTACTCATTTATGTTGGACCTGTCGTAAGCGAGATGTTTCTGATTTGAATGCCGAATTTTCACATGTATTGTGTCATGAATGGTCGTCTCTAAAATCCTCTCCTCTGTTGGGCTGATATTCAACTCCCGGATCGAACTGCATCAATACGAAAACCTAAGAGAAACAAAGAATTTAATTTACATAAAATTCATTTATGTTTAATCGTTTTATGATTAAATTATTATATGAATATCAAGTGCAACAGCATAATAATACATTTACAAGGAGACAGGATGTAATTTCTTCTAAAATTTTTAACAAAACAATGAAAGTTTTATTGATAATATCTTCAGTTTTATTTTATGCTAGCTCAGGGGTTCTTAACTGGGGATATCCATGCCCCTTGGAGGTATGGGACTCGATAACTGGATGCTGGTATTTATTGTATTTAATTTCATGTTTTCTTCCTAACTATCCATATCTAATGTACAGAAAATTCAAGATGCTGACATATTTGAAAGTCATACTGGCAACTAATATAAGGAATGGTGATGATTATCTCGATAGTCAAGTGAAGGTGGTATGGGACTATATTGGGCAATCATTGGGGGTCTGGAGTCATCAAAAGGTTAAGAACACCTGTGCTAGCTGAACAAAATCATATTTGTATGTAAATTTTTATTAGAGTAACTGGGGGGTATTATGGAATAGGAAGGTTATATGGTTTCTCATAGAGGAGGCATGAGAAACCATGCAATTACTAGTCATAGCATGTTATGACTGGTCATAAACTATTCTAAGCAAAAATCTTCACCAACCGAAAGAAAATAATAAAAAATATCGAATAAAACCAAGTTCTAAGTACATGTTTATCTAATAATCTTAGAAAGTACCTGGAAGAAAATACTGTTTTTCTAATTATTTGAAAAATGGAATACTATTCCATTTAACCCACACCTTTTGGACAATATGAAATTTTGTACCTTTAAATCATTTTTTAAATTACGTGATAGATACATAAACTATGGCAACCATATTTAAATATGTATGGGAATGTCCCATAAAAGATAATAAAACATGAGAAACCATATAAACTTTCTCAGAATTTTTTAGAAATTATAAAAAGAAAATTGTATTCCATAATATCCCCAGTTATTCTATTATTTATTAAAATAATAGAATAACTGGGGGTATTATGGAATAATTCTATTAAAATAAAAATGTAATTTGTAAGAAAATTATTATAATATGATGTATGTTACATTTTTATGTAATATATAACAATACAACTATGTATTATTATCTGAATATACTACATCATATTTTAAACATTTAAAATGTAAGTTTTAAAATATATCATAGAGAATAATTAATAATTAATTTTTTTTAAACTATTTATATGTAAATATTAATGAATTTAAATATTAGATTAAGGAAGATAACAATTCTTAAGGAAGGTAATAACTAATTATTAGTTGTTACCTTCCTTAATATGATGGATCTATTTAGGAAGAAAGAAAGATTTTATGCATTATATATAATTCATGAAACCTTTCTTGTTGTATATATGTTTTATTAAAATTTTCATATATATTAAAATATTCTTATATTGCAATTTTTATTGACCATCTTTAATAGTTCACTAGAAATCAATTGAAGAATTGCATTTCAGTCCCGATATTTCTTATAATTTTCCATCTTTAAATTCTAAGAACACTTTTTATGAAGTTAAGTGCAAATTAATAATTTACTAATAAAAATTTTGATACTTTATACTTAATAATTTTATCATAGAGATCAATAAAAAGAATGCATTTCTTGTTCTTCTATTCTTAGTGAATTGAATTTTAATGTATATATATATATATGGCAATTTTTTGATAAATTTTAAACAGTTGGAGAATTAAATAAATTTTTTTCCAGTAAATCTATCTATCTTCTGAGTGAAAGTCTGCAAATTTATACATTAAGGTATTTTTTTAGCTTGTGAAACAGTCTTAAAAATCAAGAAATATTGTTATATTACTTCAGTTTTATAATGTTTAATATGCTAGGATTTTTAATAATTTTGTTTAGATAAATTTATTTATTTTTTTTAATCAGAAAATCTATAATGAGAGATAAATAAATAAATAAAAAAGATCATCTTCTTAACCATTAAATTATTTTTAAAGATAAGAACGCAACATTTTTCGATATCAGAGATAAGAAAACGTTCAGATAATATCTCTCACCCTATCTGAAGGAAGAAGAGAATAATCAGCAGGAGGATTTGTTATTACAAAACGTTTGGAAGAAGCTTCACCAGATATACTTGGATCTTTATATCTGTACAGCCCTATGCACAGCATCCCATAGTTTCGAAGAGCAGCAACAAATAAATCACCATACTTTCCACCTTCCTAGTTAAACAGTAAAAATCAAAATTTTATAATTTCAAATTAGAGATCACAAATGCAAATTCCTTTATGGAAACAAAACTTACTCCATGTTGGGCAAGTGGTCCATCAGATAATCGAATCTGTCCTAATCTGCAACGATCCCTATTAGAAAGAGACTCGGGGGTGCTGTATCCTCCTCTCAATCCTGCTCCCTCTGCTAAAATTAGTTCTAATTCTGGAGTAGCTCCTCCGGTTATTAACGAACGAATTAGATTTAAAGCATTTGCATTGAAGTACGTCTGAAATTTAAGATTCAAATTTTAATTATTAAAGATTAATATCTTGAAGTCGTTGGAAGAAATGAGCCAAACCGTTTACCGTGCTCATTAAAGAATCTAATACGCTGACGGTAAAAGCTGTACCACATGCAAATGGCTGCGTGAGATACAGTTCTGTGTCTGGATCGTCATC
Source organism: Olivierus martensii (assembly GCA_000484575.1). NCBI lineage: Eukaryota > Metazoa > Arthropoda > Arachnida > Scorpiones > Buthidae > Olivierus > Olivierus martensii. The sequence goes on from AYEL01088269.1 coordinate 42,814, forward strand.
GTCATCTTGGTCCAAAAATTGTACATTGGTATCATTTACTGAAACAAAAAAAATCTCTTTTGTAGCGTTTTCGTGGATGCATTAAATTATAAGGCGTGTTCAAACGAACCATGTGATGAGTTGGCACTTCAGTTTCGAAACGCGCGTGTTAAAGTGAAGCTGTATGTGTGCGAAGGCGCAGTGTTCTGAAATTATGTTCCTTCGTCATTTTTAAACGCGTGACGTAACGTTGAAGATGGCTGGTATGATTGAAAATCCATCCAAACAGGATATGAAAGTTATAATTCAGTTTTTAATGACTGAGGAATGCAAGCCAGTGGTGCTAATGGTGCTCTGTATGCCTCTCATGCTGCGGCACATAGTAGTGCCACAGGAATTGTTCACTGTTATTGGATACCGCGTCAAATGCTGCAATCTGAGGTGCATTCACTGTGGTGTTCAATCAGCAAGTGGGGCACCCATTAGTACCACTGGCTTGCATCCCTCAGCCGTTAAAAACTAAATTATAGCTTGCATATTTTATTTGGACGGATTTTCAATCTCAGCAGCCATCTTCAACGTTACGTCATGCGTTTAAAAATGACGCAAGTATGTAATTTAAGAACATTATGCATGCGCAACACATACAGCTTGACTTTAACATCCGGGTTCCAAAACTGAAATGTCCACTTGTCACGTGGCGCGTTTCGAACTGGTTTCATTCCAACACGCCTTATACTTACCTAATTCGGTTATTAACGGCACTGTTGAACCAAAAACTGAACCTCTGCGTTGAAGTACTACCGCATTGCCTGACGAAGTAAATGAATCTGGTTCAACTGCATCTAAAAATAATTATTCTATCTTGATAACAAAGGGTTATTCACTACCAAGAGAGTTAATTTGTAGGAGAAGGATCTCTATGTTAGCTGATTAGTTTATTTTTGCATTAATTTTAGTTAAGAAACATCATTATTACTTATATATTAAAGTATCAGAGATATTAATCCATTATAAAACATTAAAAGTAGCTTACTATTAGTAACTAATCCTATGGAATCGTCAAAAGTCATGGCTTTAATGTTTAAAGATGCTAAAATAGCTTCTTTGTCTGCTAACGTAGGATCATCGCTGCTTGGTATTTTTGCAGAAAGAATCACGCACATATCGCATAAATTTATGTTAACTGCACGAAGGTCTGCCCTACTTAATGGCGAACCCTGTCGATAAACAAAATTATTGATTTTTTTTAATGTTAAATATTAAACAGAAATTAAAAAGAGAAATTTAAGTTTTCGTACGTTTAAAATCGATATTTTGGGTAAGTTTTGTAACATTTTCCATTCTCTTCTTAAATAATCTGCATTTCCCACTACAACCACATGTTTGAGTTCGTGATAATGGAAATTGCTCGCTCGAAGAGGCATTATGAGATTCCTCAGACCCATTAATGGAGAATCTGCATCAGCGAACAGACACACTACCACGTGGCCGTTTAGAACTGTCATGGCCGCTTGATTCCTATCCTGAAAAACAATTAGTAATTAATTATTATTATTTTTTGAATCATAATTTATGAATAATTAATTCGTTAATTTTATCATGAACTGTGGTTGCTGGTGACTTGAAATTACCTGCCGCGAGTTTTCGCCGTTCTCAGTGGCGCGACGTACCGAGGTCAAATCGTCGCGTCGCATAGCAGTCCAATTCGTCGCCACATAATTATATGTGGATAGTGTATATAAGCGGAGCGCCGCGAAAACTCGAATCAGGTAATCTGAAATCTTTCCAAATATTGTTTATTATCGGTAAATTATAAAGTTTAATATAATTAAAAATGTTATGTCTTTAATTGTAATGTCCAAACGTTTAAAGATACGGAATAAACACGATAAGCATTTTACGAATTCGTTATTACTGGCGCAAACTGCATTTAAACAATAGTGGAACTGCGCGACGGACAGTGTCGCTTTACGCTAAAGCCGTGGTCACACTGTGCAAATTTAGCCGCGCGCACGATTGCAACAGCAACGGCAACGAGTTGCATCGCCAAACACGTTTTCCAGTGTGACGTCCAATAAGACGTCACACTGGAAAACGTGTGACGTCTTATTGGATGATTATCCATTGCGATACAATGGATAATCATCCAATAAGAGCACAATAAAATCACAGATTACTAATACAGATGGGACACTTATCAAAAAACAAGGAAATTTCAGTACCACAGCGCATCCTCAGTTAGGTGATTTAGTGTATTTTTTTATATTTTTTGTATGCTCTATTTCTTGTGGGAGAGGGAGGGGTCCCGGTAGGAAGAAAATGTTTAGAGCCCCAAAGTGGATTAATCCGGCCCTGCCACTGCCAATAATATAACAATTATAGTATATAGCCAAATGCAAAGGATAAACAATTTAATATCTAAGAGAAGTAAAAAGCATAACAAGTTTTTTTTAATGAAAAAATACAAAACAAAATTCTTACATATTTTTAATAAAATACACAGAATCACGGAACTTGGGGATGTATAAAACAAATCTTTCACAAAAACTTCAATTACACAAAAATCTATTTTGTGCAATTAAATATGTAATAAAAAAATCATTTATTCTTTATCATACGCCACTATTTGTTGGTCCGGTACTAAGCGGAAGAACAATTTTACAGCTCATTATGAACATCCTATACCAGCCATTCTCAACTTGCGGCCTGAAACGCACAGTCATGAATTTAATGAAACCACAAAATTCCTCTCTCACATGCAAAAAAAAATAATAATAATAATTCTGATTTAAAAAAAAATTTAATATCTGGAAAAATTAGAATTTTCCTAATTTGCTAGATCCTTCCTGATGCACTCAAATTTTTTTCCACGTGATACCAACCAGTTGCCGATTGCTCATATAGCAAGTTGCGGCCCGGTTAATGTAGCAAACAAATGTATGTGGCCCGGAAAAAAAAGGTTGAGAACCGCTGTCCTATACAGTGGGTTATCGGTTAACGAACATAATCTGTTCCAAGACAATGTTCGTTATACGAATTGTTCGTTAACCGATCATCGATTTGCCATAGGTTTTTATGGGAATTTGATTAATTCGTTCTGGAGACCAAAATAAATTATTATATAATTTCTTACTACGTTTATTTATATGTAATAATAATAATAATATATTCATACAGTCTTGCATTTTCATCTATATGTTTATTTTACATTAAAGAATCTGTCCAATGTCGATTGCTTCCCTCTTTTCTTCAGGATATTCATACAGTCTTGCATTTTCATCTATGTTTATTTTACATTAAAGAATCTGTCCAATGTCGATTGCTTCCCTCTTTTCTTCAGGATTTTTTGGAAGTGATTAATAGCATGGTCGTTGTAGAGATCCCCAAGCCTACTGACCTCAACCTGATATGGGTACCATTCTAAGAACAAAATATTGTAAAAATCTCTCTTTTACCTTCTTCATAAATCTTTGATTTGTTTTGTCTCCGAATTCATTTTAATCGGGAAAACTGCTGTTCGTCCACATTAGAGCCCATCACAGGCTGGCCAACACCCATGATGGAGTCAACCGGATGAGGTTTTAATGAGTTAGGCCCGGATTCCTCCTGAAATATTGAAAGAGTGGGACCCGGATCCTCTAGGACGGTAAGCCACAGTTTTATCACGCGGCCATCCGGCCGACCTATCGTTCCGTCAATCTAAAGTTCCCACAGTTTGTTCTGTGAAGTGTTCGTTATCCGATCACCCACTGTACAATTATGTAGACTGACCTCAACCTGATATGGGTACCATTCTAAGAACAAAATATTGTAAAAATCTCTCTTTTACCTTCTTCATAAATCTTTGATTTGTTTTGTCTCCGAATTCATTTTAATCGGGAAAACTGCTGTTCGTCCACATTAGAGCCCATCACAGGCTGGCCAACACCCATGATGGAGTCAACCGGATGAGGTTTTAATGAGTTAGGCCCGGATTCCTCCTGAAATATTGAAAGAGTGGGACCCGGATCCTCTAGGACGGTAAGCCACAGTTTTATCACGCGGCCATCCGGCCGACCTATCGTTCCGTCAATCTAAAGTTCCCACAGTTTGTTCTGTGAAGTGTTCGTTATCCGATCACCCACTGTACAATTATGTAGTCGACTAGATAGTTTCCGGACTGACTCACTGAATATTCTTAATTATCTGGACTTGTGGAACACGGATACTCGACTATCCAGTAGCATTCAAAAGCTATCTTATGCTGTTTCGAAAATTTTTTCGCCAAACCAAGGGTGAGTTCGGAAAATGATTTCCAGTGTCTATGATGCCCATGTGAAAAAGTCTTCCAGTGGAAACTTCTCATCACGCTCGGGATCCAAAGTTTAAATCTCGAGCGTGATGTCACAATTTTGAAGTCTCTCCTCTCCTTTGTATAAATAAAAGTTCAAACACATAAAACTGCTTCAAAATTCAGTTATTCAAAAAATTCTGTTATATTTCCGTTGTAATTGGAACTATATGCCTGAAGATGGTTTAGTAAAACCGAAAACGTTAGCTAGTTTTTTGAAAATAAAAAACTTTATACTGCAGTAATGTGCTGTTTTGGTCGTTTACGTTTTTGAATCTCCTCTCCTTTTTAAAAAATTTTTTTTGATTTCACGTAAAAAATAATTATCGTATAATATATATAATAGTAGAAAATAATTACTGGTACTGTTATATATATTTTTAACATACCTATATGGAGATTTGGAAGTTAAATAAATTAGTCATTATTTTTGGAACAGTTAAGTATAAACACAGTATTTTATAATTTATAAAAAACAATTTTACTCATAGAAATGCAAAACCAACCACTTTTACATGACATCGTAATTTGCATGACTCCCCTCCCTCACCTACATCACTCACTTATCGTAATAAATCTATTACGCCCATTATAATACATCCATTATTACTCCTTATCCTAATAGCATGACGTAGTTTATTGGATGCATGATTCGATGTACCCCATGCTCCCAAATGAATCGTTTGCCATTTAGAGAATGAATCAGTTCTAGATACTAAATTTCCATATTATTTTGGATTCAAGGATGCCCCTATAGCATGTTTTTAAATGTGAAATTTATAAAATCAAACCTTTATAAAATTTATTGATAGTGTAACCTGGTAATAAAATGATTGCGAAAGAATTTATAAAAAATTATTGAATTTAATAAAACTAGTTGACATATTCAACACTGCTTGAGTAATATTTTAATGAAAGTAATTTCGGCTATTTACTGTATATAAAATTAATGTTTATTACCTTTCTAAAAGCTATAGGAAGCCCTGTGTACATAAATTTTGATAAAATCAGTTACAATAAGTGGTGTTAAATGTTAATCTGCATCCTTGCCTCTATCAAGATCAACGTTGATCAACCTGCACTGCTAACACTTAATCTTTAAATTTTTATAGCCCTAAGGATAGCATTTTATTTTTTATAAAATGTTATCCTGCAGGATTAAACGCACCGAGATGATATTTAATGGCAGAACATTACTCTTAAACTTCTGAAATCTACTAATTAGTTTAAAAGTCATTAGTGGGAGACAGTGTATGATTCATAAATAAATAAGTAATTTTAGATACAAAGCTATTGTTTCTTTTATGTGATTGTCTAAATGTAGTTAAAAAGCTTCTACAATTTAAACAAGTTTAATCAATCTTTATTTCTGGATAAAAATAAAAAATTGTTTCTTATGTAACAAATCATCACTATAAAAAAATTTTATTGCAAAATTTATATTTTTTAAAATACATATTACCTTAAGATAAAAAAATTACTTCTCTTATTATGTTGTTCTTCCTCTGGCATATTGAGAAATAACTTTCATCTAAATTATTATTAAAAACGAAAATCAAATCTTTCTCCAGTGTATTAACTTTGTTTATGTAATTTGTTTTCAATCAAGAAATAATAAATGTATATCTACAAGTCATGAATGCAAACATATGTGAAAATTAATAACATATTTCCCAACAAAAAACGTTTTAATATTGTATTATGTTTAAATCTACTACAGTATTAATTTACGATAAACTTATGATACACTTAAACTGTAGTACAGCAACATTTTTTATTAATAAACTACCACCACCACAAATTTTCAATTTTGGCAAAATAATTATTCCTAAGATATCACTGAAAAATTAAGTTTCACTAATTTATTTTTAATAATTCTATTAAAAAGTTTCATTTAGAAGCACTTTTGAAAATTTTATTTTCCAATGAATATAAATTTTAATTAAATATATCAAACATACTTATCCATTTAAGATCCACAGCATATTTTCCTTTCAGTAAAAAGAAAAATTTAATTAAAATTTTCTCGAATTTTATTTTTTGTTGACAAAAGTTTTGCAAAAACTAAAAGAAAATCTGTGTTGAAACAAATTTTTCATTAATTATATATTAATGAATATTAATCTTATGAATTATATATTAATCTTACAATCCAATCTATTTATATCCAATCAAATTTTGTTCTGCATCTCCTAAGTCAAAATTGTCTTTCTTCTTATGTATTGTTTATTTTTTATATATTAACAACTTTCTATGAAAAATATAAATAATACATTGATACAATTATATATCTTGATAAACAAAGAAATTCATCATGATAAAAAATATTGTATTGGAGAAAATAATAACTAGAATAATGTTATCAAAAAACGTTTTTTATTTAGATTTCAATTTTAATCAACATTTATAACTTAATTACTATAGACTTGTCTAAAGACAAATCTTTAATTTTTATATTTAATAATAATTATCCAATTATATTCTGTTATTTGGAAGGACTATAAACTGGATCCTACCTTTGCTGTGCATTATATATATTATATATTAATATGTATATTTATAAAAGATCCTCTCTTATAATATGGATTGTATGTGTTGAAAAAATTGCAACAAGGCTCATATAACATAAAATAGGCCTATATAATAGAGTAGATAAATCTGACATTTTCATAATCTATCAATAAATGCAATATGAGTAATTTGGATTCTGAGTACCACTTCTAATTGCCAGCAGTATAATTATAATAAATGCAAATAACATTAAATTTTTCAATTCTTCAATTTTTTGATACATGATTCATATGCAACTTTATATAGTTCATATAACATGGATTCATATAAGGAAGAATATATCTCCCACATTATATGGGGGCTCAACTGCACTATATATTTAAAAAAAATACTGCTGAATAAGTGAGATATATATATATATCTCACTTATTCAGCAGTATTTTTTTTAATATGTTCTTGCCTTCATCTTATGTTTTAATATTGAATTTGATGATTTCCATGATTTAACTGAACTATTTATATTTTTGCAAAAAGTTTCTAAAGATCTGTCTGCATGTCTTATGCATATAAAAAGAAAAACCTTATAGTTCACCATAACACTACTTTTTCTTCATTACAAAACATTAACAATTATTAAAAATCTTATATTTTTGCTGCTATTACTACTACTGTTTTTATCAGAAATCTATTCTCTTATATGAAATATTCTTCCTATTGGAGAACAATTTTTTTAATATTTCTGGTCAATATGATTGAATTTGAGTAATGCAAAATAGCTATTTATAAATTCTTTATCTTAAAAATATAATCTCAATGTTGCTTTTTAATTTAAAGCTTCTTTAAATGATAACTTTGAGATGATAAATCAATCCTATGGAGAAAGCATTATTAAAAGATTAAAAATTTATATTTGGTACAAAAGATTACTTCTGAACAATGAGCCTGCCCATCAAACTGTGCTGCTGAATATTTATCAAAGCATTTTATAACTATTTTGCAATATTCTCCTTATTTTCTGAATTTCCCCCAATGTTTAAAACCTTGTTGAGAAATAAATATTTATTGATTGATGACAAACTTTATGGCAAAAGCAATAAACTCATTTACAAAATTACCTTTAATGATATTTTTCAATTGCAATTAAGTTGCTGGAAAATATCTGAGAAAAGCAAAAGGAATATTTTAAAATATCAAAGTTTGTTCTTTTATTTTACTCTATACTTTGAGATTTAGCTTATTTATCCATTTGTTATACTAAAAATTTAATATTCTGCATTTACTTTCTGGCATATTAAGAAAACATTTAAAAACTAATAAGAAATTTCCAAAAGACCTTTTATGTAATAACTAGCAGCACATATAAGAGGATGGCTGATTACAGTCCTGAAAATAGTTAATTTTTATATATATGCAGAATACTAGCATAAAAGGTTATATATAAAAAAAAAATGTGAATGAATCTATCAGGACAATGTACCAATCTATTCTACATTAACTGTACTGCAGTAGCTAGTTGAAAAGAACATTGTTTTTCCCTCAACTTATTTACTTGATTTCATTTCAACACTAATCCCAAAATTGAAAGATTAAATAAAAATCATTTCTACATAAATTAGAATTTAATTTTTAGTTTTTCTAATCAAATAATATATACATTTATGTATAAAAATTTTAAGTTTCTCTAAAAATTTTTCACCACAGGCAATAACTATAATATATAATTCTATTTCCATGATACACTATTAATTAAAGTACTATTGAATTAAAAGTATATATGATTAATTACTATGATATTTATTTCAATCATTATTATTATTCAAAATAGATGATTTAATCAAAAAGTAATATGACTAATGCTGTTAGCAGTGAATAGAAGTGCAATTTATTGAATTTTTGTATATTTCCAAGTCAACAAAAATTATTAGTAATCAGTATATTTACTATTATTGTTTGTATTTTATAAATTTTTTTTTTTTGGGTTAAAAAGTTTTTATTTACATAATAAACACAAATGTATAAGAATGTGTATTCAATTTTGTTTCAAATTAGGGAAACAGAGTGCATGGGGGGACAGAATTTTTAGATGGTTTAAAAATTTTCAAGATTGGGAAAAAACTGGTAAAACAATCACCATCTCTTGTAATAAAGACAAAATGAAAATTAGATATTTGATCTGCTTTAAATTAGCTAAAAACATGAATTATCCTTTGGATCATACCAACAAATCTTGATACAAGACTGATGCTAAGAGAGAGAGAGCTTCAGTAAAGTTTGTTCTAAAACTGCTAGTAATGCAACAATTTAGTTGCATTATTATATTTTTTAATATCTTTTTTTAAGAAATTTTAATTGATAATATAACAAAGATACAAGATTAGGACTCAAAAATGAAAACCATTCTTAAAATAAAAAAGTTCACAAAACTTAAATCAGAGTCAAACAATGAAGATTAACTTTTTGTACAGGATATTGGCAACATTTTCATTAGGAATTAATATTAAAGGAAAGTTCTAAGGATATAGAAGGCTGGCAAAAACAGTCAAATAAATGGCAGTGTGTAAGATATTAAACATGACAATGTGCCAAATTATTCCATATTAGTTGAGCAGCATTACCTACAGGGTGTTTCTTACCACCCGTACCACCCTTTTTTCTCAGAGATGTGATGAGATAGGAAGTAGGGAAAAAGTTTTTGATTACCAGAGTATAACTGAAGAATCGAATGGGGATGATAAAAATCTTTTGGCCCATCGAAAGTAGGGACACAAGGGGTCAACTTTGAAATCTCCAATGGAAACATATGCCAATTTTGGAATAATTGAATAGAACTGTAAAAAACAAATAACTTTTGTTTTGAAATTTTTTAAATATCATCTATGGATTGTGATATATCTGAAAAAAGATGCTGCCACATGTAAAAGCAATAAGAAGAATCTGACAGAAGGTATCTGTGTACATCCATGGTGCTCATTAAGGGCTGAAAACAAGTTAAGAAATCCTTGTTCTTGAGTATGACTCCATGCCAAACCATGATGGCAAAAGACTTGTCGCACCTGTAGTTTGAGTACTATCACCAAATACCTGAATTAGCCTTAAATCTACATAATACTGCACTTTGCTGCTTGAATAACATTCCGCAATGTATACAGATGCCCTCTGTCAAATTCTTCTTCTAATTGCTTGAATAGCCCAATCAGCAGTAAATGTGGCATCATCATTTTTTTTGTGATATCTCACAATCCGTAGGTGATATTAAAAAACTTTCGAAAACAAAAGTTGTTTGTTTTTTACAGTACTATCCAATTATGCCAAAATAGACATGTTTCCATTGGAGATTTCAAACTTGATCCATTATGCCCCTACTTCTGATGGGCCACAAAATTTTTATCATGCCTATTTCAGATATACTTAAACGGTAATAAATTTTTTTCCTACTTCCTAGCTCATCGTGTTTCCAAGAAAAAAGGGTGGTATGGGTGGTAAGAAACACCCTGTAGCTAAAAAGAACATTATTCTTGGCTCAACAATCCTTGTTAATTTGTTTAACTCTTGACAAATGCTTTTATTCTGAAAATAAAAAATTGTAATAAAGAAAAAAAAATCAAAATGTTGAAGAAATTAAATGGAATATAATAATTAAAATAGTATATTCAAACCTAGATGATGAATTCTGAAAGTTAATTTTGAATGCATTGTTTAAAGTTAATAAAATTCTAATAATAGCAAAAATAATAGCATTTCAATCACATCTTATTTTGTAACTTGAGCTTATGGATTATTATATTATTATAATCAAAATTTTCTGAATTTCAACATTAATTTATCAGTTTTTTAATTTAGTTATAAATATTAGATATAAGCTGCATTTCATAGAAAAATATTCACAGCAATCATTTTGTAAATTCAAAAGTATAATTAATTTAAAACTTTTTGGAATGTCAAATATTAATATTTTATTTTAAATACAGGTTATCCTTGACTTATGACTTATGGCCTATTCCAATTTATGAGAGTAGTGTTTAGTTCAAACAGTCATAATTGACCGAAATTTATGGATTTCTCACTATTAAAGTGTTTTACTAGAACATTATACATTATCTAAAATTAAACACAAAACTACAAGAACTAGAAACAAAGAAGGACACTTTCCATATATCAGTTCATTGGGTCAGGGATTTGAACCTATAGAATTTCAATGACCAATTACAGAATTTAGTGATTACATCATATAGGTACAAGTGGTTGTAAATAAAGGTAGCTACAAACATCTAATAATTACAAGTAAGTCAAAGACTACTTGTAATTATTAGATGTTTTAAAGCTCAGTAATATATCTAAAATAACAAAATAAACACAAATGAGATCATTACAATTTATTTTCCATCATAACAATTTTAATAATTCAAATCACAAAATGTTTTTGCAATGTACAATACAGAGCTTGGAAGAGAACTAGGTAAATATTAATCAACCTATAATATTCAAATCCATTCATACTACAGGTGATAATACACAATAATCTGACCAGAAATATGATAACTCAGCATTTGGAAACAGTCAGACAATTGCTTGACTTGCTATTAGGAATTTTATACAATGTGAATCAATTGATTTACATTTCTCACTTTTCTTGGAAGTACCACAAATACATACAGTATAGTATATATATTTATAACTTATCACATTTAAAGCCAATTTTTAACAGTTAAGATATTTATGCTAAAATTATTATGCAGCAGACTAAACTGTGCAGCATTAGAACTAGATTAATATTTGCACAGAATGGCTTAATTAATAATAATAATTAAAAGGTGGAGTCTGAGTTGGATCATTTTCCATCCGATTTTATAACCTTGGGTTACAGAGTCAGAGGTTTTTGGGTGAAGTCGGATTTTTAAACTGACCAGAGTCAAGAGTCAGAGTCATATTTTTTTAAAAGGTGGAGTCGGAGTCAGAGTTAGAGTCAGATCATTTGCCATCCGACTGTGCAACCCTGATTAATTATATTACATTCATTTATTTTTCCACACTGAATAATAATAAATCAAATATAGAACTTTGAAAATCATCTTCTCCATTTACACCAATACATTTGAAAAAATTAAAATCAAAATGCTTCAAAAGAAACTTTTAAATTTCTGATTTGTTAGCCCAGGTAAATTTACAAAGCTTTGTTATAAAGATTTTTTTTTCTCAAAGCTTTTAACTACTTTCTTAACCAAATAAAAGAAAGTGTAAAGCTTAAAAATTAGAAATAATCTCAAATCCATTTTACATGTACCAAAAAACTGTACAAGTAGAGTTGTTTTACAAAACTGTGTTAGCTTTCTGGTATGCCACATACCCTGCAAATGCCTGAGAGGCCCAGATACGGTCTCAAATCTACTATTTCCCTAACCTCTAACATTGCAGATGCAATACTAACAAAAACATCACTAACATTCATAACTATTAAGTCATTAATTTAATTTGCCTATTGTGCCAACAATTAGTAATTGTCTGGCAAACTTATTTGGCAAAAATTATTACACAAATTAAATTAAAACACTGTACAAATATCACTGCTGCCTATAATCCAGTGAGTGTGTGGTAAGGTAACACAAGCCACAAAATCTGTGTAATGCTGATCATTACACAAGCAACATATCAATTCATGGGACAAAATCATGCTGTAAATTTAATTATCGATATTAACCTTTTTATGTAAAAGTAGTTTGACACAAAAAGAGTTTAGTGAGCTGCTATCACCTTCAGTTTTGTTTATTATTTAACGACATTCCCATACTTTCACAGTTTGATCAACACTGCCACTGATGACAAAAGGAGCATTATGATGAAAATCTATATAAACACATGCACAAAAAGGGAAAAGATTATTCTTATATTATTTATATCTAATAAATTATATAATTTTATTAATTCATATTTAATTAATGTAATATTAAAACTTCATAAATAATTTCTTACCAACTGAAGTGCAGAAGTGAGCATGGGCATCTAACGTTTTACTGCATCGTTTATTTTTTATATCCCAAACTCTTAATGTCTTATCATCTGATGCACTTACAATATATTTTCCACCAGGATGAAATTTTAGTCCTCGGACCCAGTTATCATGTCCAATCTAGAAATAAAATTACATTGATAAAGTAAATACATTTAAAAACAATTAACTAAAAAAATTTTAAATAAATTTATATAGTATATATATTCACTGAATTTCCTATTTTGCAGTTAGAATATATTTTAGTGTAATAGTTGACTTTATATTTATAGCAACTAGCAAAAGCAGAGTTTACAGGCATTCCCCAACTTACATAAGATTATATCAAGCCAGGCTTAACTCAGACTCCTCTAGAAAAACTGAAGATATGGGACTCCAAAGTGAATCTGGATCCTTCAAGATGGTAAGTGACTGCTATACCATTCATGTGCTTATTTTTTATAATACAACAATTTTTAGTGTTACATCATTGTGATACATTAGTACTGTACAATGTATGTTCCAACATACATTTTGACTTGTGTACAATTTCACAGAACAATCCACCTAGATAACTCTGGGACAACAGTATATCAAAATGTTAATCTTTACAGAGTTATGTTACATTAAGTCTAATGAAAAATAATTAAGTCTTTTTGAAATACACTATAATTAAGAAGCAATTCTGATATAAATTATTTATTTTAAGCAAAAGATTAAGATTAAAACATTTGAAATGGGAGTGAAATTTATAAATACATGAAATATTCACATAGAGGTTAATCTGTACATTAATATGTTAAAAATGTATGAAATATTTGCATTTAAAGTGAAATGAAAATGATTTACTAAGAAATTTATTATACAAATAAAACAGATTTATTACCTCAATTACTTACATAATATTTATTATTTACTTGATAATAGAAACTATTTTAAGAAGAGCATTTTAAAATGTAATATGATCAAAGCATATTTTCTTACATTTTGACAATTTTTATTCCCAATATTGTTGGTTTATATCATTTTCAATTTCTTTATTGGTATAATCAAAATGATTTTATAAATTTTTTATTGTTTAACTGTTTTCCCTTACAAGTTAGATATTAATTCAATAAACCTAAATTACTTTTGCTTATTAGCAACAGTATTAAACAACAATTATATAAGAAATTATTACATAACATATTATATGAAAAATATTTCAAGATTATACCAAACTGAAAAAGTTTAATTTATTAAAATTTATTCTTACCAATGTAAAAATACATTGTCCAGTGCTTATGTCCCACATTTTTATAGTTTTATCTCTAGATCCAGAGAGAAGGAATGGCCCAGTTCTGAAACCACGCTTATTCTGAAATATATTAGTAACAAATTAAATGTCTATTAAGTATCATATATTAACAACTTTTGAATCAACCAAACAAACTAGCCAAACTTCCCCCCCTAAGGGAAGTTTGGCTAGTTTGTTTGGTTGATTCAAAAGTGGTCTATAAGTAAATTTTTAATTTAACTTATTACTTACATCAATTCCAGCAGCCTCATTTATAGCTGGTGAAGCTGATTCTGGAGCCCAAGCAACACATTCAACAACATGATCATGCTCTCTTAATTCTAATTTGCATTCTTTTGTAGTAACAATCCATACTCGAACAGTCTAAAAAAAAAATTTAATAAATGTCAATGCTCCAATAAAATTTTTTAACAAAAAAAAAATTATATTGATTATTCTCAGAAATCATTTGATATATTATCAAAGCAATCAAGAGGATTTTATTAATACATTACAAACTGAATTATGAAATTGTTTTTTAATTTACAAATTAGTATCTTTGTTTTTGTGAAAAAATTTTTCATTTCTCATCAGTTTTTCTTAAATGATTGCATCATTTGTATTTTTCACTCATTAATAACAGATATTTTTGAAACTTACATTTTCCAATTTCATATGTGAGACTACTATGAAATAATTTTTAGAAATACATGCTTTCAAATTTTGTCATATTAAATATTTTCTTAATTCCTTTTATCTGGCTTATTTAATTTTAAATTTCTGTTGTTTCTTGATTAAACATTTCAGTAACTTTTGCCATTATTATTTAATTTTAAATGAAAAATTATTTTTTTACAATAAGAATAAAATTAAAAAACAATTTTGAAATATAAATTTATCATTTTCTATAATCTAGTCTTTTGCTTTAAATAATTAAAAAAAAACAATATGAAAATAAATACTGTTTACAAGCAAATATATTTAATTTGCCTGAATATATCATCATAGCATATTATTAAAAAAATCCCACAGTATAATAAGAATTAATAATGCATCAGTGATTATAAACAGAAGCACCTATTTTTACAAGTGGCATAACAATCAATTACTTTTCTTTAAAATATTATATTCAACAAGATAAATTTGGATCTATCCAACATGTTTATACTGAAAGATGATGATAATATTTAAACCAGTGGTTCTCAATCAGTGATATCAGTAAAACATGACTAGTGATATGTGTATAATCTTGACTTCCTATTTGTATATTAGGCATATTTTTGGTGATATACTGAAATATTTTAATTTTGATGGTATACATTTATGAAAAGATTGAAAACTACTGATTTAAACAACATAAAACAGAAATCAATAAATAAGTCAAATTACAGAAAAGTATTTTTCTTTTTTTTTTTTTAAATCAAAAGTACTTTCAAGTAGTCTTAATCAGTTACAAACTAATGTAATTGATGATGAGCACTGCCCAAAAGAATTTTTGGTAAATAAATCTTTATTATGGTCCTAAGTAAACTAATTGTTTTTTTCCATTTCTGGGCTAGTTTTAGTTTATTTTGTGTCACATTACAGTAAAAATATATAAAATGTAGACAACCAGTTGTCGAGAAATATAACAATATATAAAAAAAAACATCATAATCATGTCTTATTTCTCATCCTATATTATTTCTGTGCCATGATGTTTTGATGCATTGACTCTGGCACTTTGTTATAGTTCCCATATTGAAATTCATTATTCTGACAGTGAACTGGATTTTGAGTTTTTTAAAACTTAAAAAAAAATATTTATATATTTGAATAAATTTCATATCATTTCTAACTCTTAAAATTTAAAGTTGGATTATACATGGGTTTTGATTTTATATTCTTTTTTAAGGCTAAACTAGAGAGAGGTTGTCTTATGTATATACAACATATTACAAATAAATAAATGATATTTCTATAATAAACTTTTAATATATTTATATTTTGAAATGGAAATCACATACAATATTTATTTTAAAAATAAATTTTATAAATTTATTTAATAAATTTTTAAATTAAAATTATTAATAATAATAATATTATTATAAAAAAAAAATTTATAATTTTTTTTTAACTGTTATCCCTTATATTTTTGTTTGTATATTTAATTTTCAAAGAGAGTTATTCTCTTTCAATTATTATAAAATTAATTTTAAAATCTCTGGATCTGCCTAAAGAATAAATTAGCCTATTGAATTTCAGTATTCTTGTTATAATGCTTTACCTGGCCCAAATATTTTTCATAATATTAACAAATAGAGAGATATTTCCTATGAAAAAAACAATAAAATCCTATAAAATAAAGCTTCATAAATTGAATCAAAACAGACACTGAAATTTTATTTATATATATAAAATTGTTTGAATTTATTTCATTTCAACTGATATCTAAACAAGAAATAAAGTCATTTCCATTTTTAATAAAGTGCAACGTATATCTTATATTGCAAATCTGCTTCCAATAGGTGACAAATATTGTTGTTTTATAAAATATTGTTTCCTTAAATCAGAGATTTTTCATTCTAGCATCATCATTTTAATATTTTTATTGACACACATACTATTTTATTCTTTTTGGTTCTATATCTTTCTGGATATAAGTCATATATAATGCTTTCTTGTTCTTATAAACCAAGGATGCACAGATTGCGGCCCTCTGTTGATTGTTGGTGGCCTGCCTCATGAGATGTTATTTTAACAAGTCACACAATCAAAGAAATATTATTTGTAGTTTTCAACAATGCATTTTCAAATAATATTTTTCTGATATGAAATTATCTTTACAATGATTCGATAATAATGTTTTTAAACAATAAGAAAAAAATAATAATAAATATTAACAAATAGAGAGATATTTCCTATGAAAAAAACAATAAAATCCTATAAAATAAAGCTTCATAAATTTATAAGATATATTTAAAAATTTTCTTGGAAAATCAAGATAATGAATGGCATACTGTTCTAATTTTGTCAAACTGCATCAATAGGAAAATATTAATGAATTAAGGTTTAAATATATATAAAATTTTCACTGAATAATTTTATTAGAACATTTATATTTAAAAAATTAATTTTTATTTTCTGTAATTCAATAATACCTGATCATTGGAACAGCTTGCTAGCAGAGATCCATCCTGATTTACTCTAACCATTCTGACCCATTCTCGGTGACCAGTAAAAGTTTTAACACAATATCTAGAGAAAAATCAATACAACTTTTGATACTTTGCTCTAAACTTATAGTTTTCATTACACTAAAATTCTTAAGAACTTATATATATATATATATTTATACAAACCCAGTAGCTACTTCCCAGATTTTAATAGTTTTATCTCTAGATGATGATACAAGATGATCTCCACTAGGCATAAATGAAACAGAGGATACATTGTGATCATGCCCTAAAAAAGTGGAATAATTTTGTTTTAATAAATTATTTAATAAGAATTAATACAAATCAGTTACTGTTTATTGATCCTTTGATAACTAGTTATGGAAATCTCCATTTTAATTGCTTGTATTTTTATTGTTTACATTTTCATTTCTGAAATTTTTCTAGATCATGATTATTCAGTGATACAGGTATTACAACTGTTATCCCTTATATTTTTGTTTGTATATTTAATTTTCAAAGAGAGTTATTCTCTTTCAATTATTATAAAATTAATTTTAAAATCTCTGGATCTGCCTAAAGAATAAATTAGCCTATTGAATTTCAGTATTCTTGTTATAATGCTTTACCTGGCCCAAATATTTTTCATAATATTAACAGAGAGATATTTCCTATGAAAAAAACAATAAAATCCTATAAAATAAAGCTTCATAAATTGAATCAAAACAGACACTGAAATTTTATTTATATATATAAAATTGTTTGAATTTATTTCATTTCAACTGATATCTAAACAAGAAATAAAGTCATTTCCATTTTTAATAAAGTGCAACGTATATCTTATATTGCAAATCTGCTTCCAATAGGTGACAAATATTGTTGTTTTATAAAATATTGTTTCCTTAAATCAGAGATTTTTCATTCTAGCATCATCATTTTAATATTTTTATTGACACACATACTATTTTATTCTTTTTGGTTCTATATCTTTCTGGATATAAGTCATATATAATGCTTTCTTGTTCTTATAAACCAAGGATGCACAGATTGCGGCCCTCTGTTGATTGTTGGTGGCCTGCCTCATGAGATGTTATTTTAACAAGTCACACAATCAAAGAAATATTATTTGTAGTTTTCAACAATGCATTTTCAAATAATATTTTTCTGATATGAAATTATCTTTACAATGATTCGATAATAATGTTTTTAAACAATAAGAAAAAAATAATAATCATGTTAGAAATAATAATACTTTTTTTTATTTTTACTGTAATTGTGTATGTGAAATAGGTAATTTAAAAAAATTGTACACGCACACAAAGTAGCACTACCATTTAACTAATAATAATTTAGAATCAATTCTGCACTTGGCTACTACAAATGGCAAACCTAGCAAAAAAAAAATTGTTAAATCAATGCAATACTACACATATCCAATTAAAAATTCTTTGTTTACTTTTGATTATGTTCCTTTGTCCCATGTAATTAAAAATATAATATCATATATAACTTTTATGGTTTTTTTGTGCCCAGTGAAGTGTTTGCATCCCTGTTATAAACCAATTTAATAAATAAGTTTAACTTTGTTTTCTTTTAATTCTGCTCTTTAAACAATCATTTTAATATATTTTTAATTACTTTTGCTTTTATTATTTTTAATATTTATGTCAAAATTATTTCATAGGCATTCATTAACATCTGAACAGAAAGGAAATATTGGATACTCTAAATGTGTTCAAAGATATTTTAAAACACATTTAAATGGTACTATAATAAGATACTACTAGAAATGCTAGCTCAAATCAGATCCTGAAAGCTTAATTTTTCTCATAAACAGATAACTAAATTTGAGCTTTTTCTCAAATAAGCTCAAACTTCAGTCTTATGAAATCCTTTAAATTAGACACTCAAGAAATTTTTTAAAATAGTAAATATTATTTACAGACCAACAGATTATTTTGTAAATTGCAAATGCCAAAACAGTGATTACGAAATGATGCAATGTTTTCTGTTTACTATTATAATTTATTGTTTATTTTTTTAAATTGAAAAATTGTATTCTTGCAATTTTGAAAATAATCACCAGAAAACTACATCAATTAAACACACTGCAGATGCCCTATATCAAATTAGTTTCCCAATACAGTATTTTTGAAATCAGCTACTTTAGTAGTCCTAATAAAATTCTGTATAGTGCATAGTTAAAGGGTATATTTGCTATTTGTAATAGGAGAGTATCAATTTGCAATCTTTGGAATTATGTGAAACATTTTTTATAGATTACATTCTTATTTTCCATCAAATATTTACGGAATTTTTTTAATCATTAAATATTATTGGAAAGAATTTTAATTATTATAGTCTTTCTTATCAAATAGTTCAGATAGTGGTATTTTAAGCAAATGTAACATAATATTACATTAATTTTTTTTACATACTTTCACTTAATTTCACATAAGTTATGATCTTTTACATTAGTTTTACTAATTAACTTTTTAATTTCTTTTTTGATGGAATTAATAATATTACTTATTGTTTTATACGTAACCAAAAATATTCATAAACTTTAAAAGATTATCTGATACCTTTTAAAGTCTATGAATATTTTTGATTATTATATGCTAATCTTCATTGCATTTTTACCATTGTCTATTACATACAGTCCTTACTTTTTTTAATGATTGTTGTATTAGATGCAATTTGGCCAGGTGACTCAAATATCCCAAATTAAAATAAAGCATAAACTTATAACTATGATAGCAGTTAGGTTAACTGATGATTGGTATATTTCAAGTGCACAGAGTTAACAAATATCAAAAAATCTCTAATAGTTCAAGTTTCTAAAAACATTTGTGTTTTGGCATCTCTAGATACTACAACATACCAAGGAAAATATCACCAATTTATTATTTTCCAGCATCTAAGATTTTGTGAATAGAAGCTTTACATGGAAATTTCAATATTTCCTCTTAAATTTAGTCTAAAATATATTTATTGCAGTACATAAATGAATAAAAAATAAAAAAATTTGAATATGCTATATACATAAATATTTATATATAAAAAAATTATTTAAATTGTTGTTGTTATATAAATTATCATTGTTAATTCTGAGATTGGTCAATGCAATTCAATGGGTTCAAGTTCCTGACTCAATTATAGGATATATAGAAAACATCTTTCTTTTTCTGATTCTTATAGTTTAATTTTTTTTTTTTATATTTATCAAGACGTTTATTTATATGGAGACGTGCTGTACCCAACAGAGTTGGGAATTCATGATAATTGTCGGGAATTTGATATTTTTAATTTTTTTCTCTTCTTTTATAAAAAAAAAAATATTTAATTCTGAATCGATAAAATGTTGGTAGTTGTCTCCCCAAGTGAGAGGGATATTGACTGCAATCACCCACAGCAAAATATACTAGTCAAATTGACGCATTATTAAAAGCTTTATTATATTATAATCATGAAATAAAAGCTGTCTCCATTAAAGGAAGCAGAACTTCATCTAGGTTTTGCATCCACACAAAATTAGGAAAAAGAAGCCAGATCAACATGGGACATTTCTAATTATCAAACCGAATACGCCCCCTTCTGCAGGAAATCCCTTACCCGCACAGCAGACATTTTCTTGATAGATGGGATTTTCAAAAGGAGGAGGGAGGCAGAGGAAACCAAGAGGAACAAGGCACCTTGGATTTCGTCAAGCAGTCAAGTCTCAGCTACAAAAGAAAGCGTCACCTCCTCCACTTGCTCAAAAGGTCCACACAAAAGCTGTCCTTTAACAGACCTTCGAGGAACCAACATCAGCAAGGAGAAAAATCAAACAATGACAGGCATACTGTTAAAAAAATTAGTGAAAGAATTGGTGAACTATAAGACAAAAATAGGAAACTCCTGCCAATAATTCAAAAATTGTCAAGAAAAAAAGCAGAGCATCCCCATGTTTTGTTGAAGCCAAAAGAACAAAGGTATTTATTCTCCTTGGGTGATTTGTATGACTAACTATTTGTAAAGAACTCTCTCTCTTATAATAAACATATTAATAACGAACAAGCCAAACTTCCCCTGGCGGATAAAGTTTTAAGTTATATTTTAGATTAATAATTATTTTTTTTTTTTGAATTACAGCTACGGTGCCACCATCTATTGAATTAATGATTAAATAATTTTATAATTACGTACTAGGGTGGCGCCATCTAGTAATGAGCATTTTTGACTTCTAACTGTTCCAATTTATGATGGTGAAATTCAAAACTGAACCCTATTGTAAAGTGAGTACTATCTGTATATGAAAATGCTAACAGAACAATAATAATTTAAATAATTATTTTTATATAAATATATATTTATGCATTAATCCACTATAATAAATAAACTTTCTTTTTGCATTATACTTCTGCTCATTTAGCTCATGTCAATTACATAAACGAAACAAAAAAAATGCTTATTTTCTAAAATGAATTTGCTTAGGCTTCCTTTGTAGATTTGCCTTTTTTATTACATTGTTTACATCGTAACGATTTAGACAACTGCATAAACATGTTAATAATTGTTAAAGTTGTTGTCTGAGTCAGTTGTGTGTCGAAACACTCCATCGTTCTCCTGTCTGACCTACACGAAGCTCACAACCACTCAAAAGGTCAAATCCTGAGCTGTCTACCTAAATCCCGTTAAGTGCCAGCTGGCAGTCTCACATTTACTTATTTATTTATTACAAAAGGAATAGAGGACTGTATCATAAGTTTAGCCCAGTGAAACAAAGGAAATGATAAGTTGTAAGGAAAGAAGAGTAAAGGGAAAAGATTCCTACTAGAAGAAATGGGTAGGCACTAGCAGAAGAGAGGAAATAATAAATGGAATGAAAAAAAAAAAAAAAATTATGTACAATATTTGCAAAAGGTGTTGACCAATAGATGGAATAACATGAACACATCACACAAAGAAATTCCTGACACTTGCAGGAATGTCCAAGTTCCTGAGGAAAGTGGAGAAAAGCTGATCTATGGTGAAATGAACAAACACAAGTCACAGTGAGGAATCCAGTCAGCAGAAAGACTTCAGCAGGATGGATGGATTCAATGACAAAAAGCACAGAACAAACAGAATTGAAGAAACCTGACTTCTTGCAGGTGGAACCAACAACTGATATTTAAGATAATGTCCTAATAAATATTGAAAATGACAAAGCCAAAAATTTTGAGCATTTTTGACTTCTAACTGTTCCAATTTATGATGGTGAAATTCAAAACTGAACCCTATTGTAAAGTGAGTACTATCTGTATATGAAAATGCTAACAGAACAATAATAATTTAAATAATTATTTTTATATAAATATATATTTATGCATTAATCCACTATAATAAATAAACTTTCTTTTTGCATTATACTTCTGCTCATTTAGCTCATGTCAATTACATAAACGAAACAAAAAAAAATGCTTATTTTTCTAAAATGAATTTGCTTAGGCTTTCCTCCTTTGTAGATTTGCCTTTTTTATTACATTGTTTACATCGTAACGATTTAGACAACTGCCAAATTATAAAATCTTAAAAATATATAGTACAGTCATCCACGATGTAGATATGTGTTTCGGCTGTCAACACCCTTTTCAGTCTTAAACCCAAAGTTAAATGCAAAAAGTTAAATAATATTTAACTAAAAATTTACATATTTCAACCAAAAAACTTATTTCTCTGTTAATGCTTTCAACCAGTTTAATGATTATTTTCAGCCATTTTTATTTATAATAAATATGCAAATATAAGAGTAAATTCAAAGTCAAAATCAACAATTAAAAAAAATATTATTTTAATAGAATTGAGCAAAATTTTCATATCATCACTATTATTTTTTAAATTTTAAGATTTTAGAGTTCATATTATAAAAAATTTTAGTAATTACCTTTATTTCAATATATAATCAAAACAACAGAGTAATCTAGAACAGGGTTGGGCAAACCACAGCCCGCAAGCTACATGTGGCCCTCCTAGCTAATAGCCATAATGCCAAAAATTTCATCAATAAATAAAATAAATAGAAAAAATATCAAAATCTGTTCTATATCTCAGCAATATAGTTTATGTAATGTCTAGAAAAGTAATGAATAATTCATATATTAAATTGTAGATGTCATTACAATTTCATATTTCCCAAGATTTTAAAATGCATATTTCTTACAAAAATAGATTTGATTAAACCATTAACCAGAATGAACATCATTGCATAAGAAATCGGTTGCAAAATACATTCAAAATCAAATGTTTTGTCAATCAATTCACTCAATACTTTTCGTAATTTCATGGTGTTTGTATTTAATATTTGTGCAATTTCTTAAACAGGTATGTTTTTAATTGTCGTTTCAAATTTAAATGATTAAATTATAATTTTAATATATAATTTAATTATAAGAATTTCGATCCTGCTGAGCTTCTCTGAAAACAGTTTTTCACTTTTTCAGAGAGCTGGCATTATTTAAACCCATGATTCATATAACAGCCAATAAGAGTCTACTAAGAAATTTGGCTTGCTTTTAACTTGTCACCCTTTTATGATATCTTAGTCAACAAATTCACCCCATAGAAAAAGCTTAGGATCTTTTTATTTTGGCTATATAATTTTCTAAGAGAATTTTATCACCGCCTTCACCTCACACAGTTATTAGGTGAAGGCGGGATTTTTGGGAATTTTTTTTGCTATTTTGTTTTACGCCCCTTTCCAATCAGATAGATTATAAGGGCAGGCTCACTTCCAACCATACACCCACATCCCACTTCACGGATGTGGGTGTATGGCTACACCCACATCCGTGAAGGGGGGCCAGATTGTGAAGTTTAGTGAAAAATTTTTTCAGGGTGCCAGGCCCAGCACCTCCAAAAAAATTTCCAGCCCTGTCCCAGGAATAGGGCTGCATTTTTCACTAGATGCCGTACCGAAACGCAGCCCTAGGCTCTATTTCATTGATACGATATGACTCTTTCTTCCAAAAGTTTGCCCACCCCTGAACTAGAATATAGAGTAAGAAAGGGAGCAAAACAAGTTTTACAAAAAATGCTCAAATTTCACAAAAACCATTTAAAAATAAGAAATTTCAGTCAGCAAACATTTAGGAACATCAACAAAAACTCATTATGGTCATTTTTTGAAAACCCTAAACACAACTGCAATAAATAGATTAGGACTTGTGAAATTACAGATGTAAAATTCTATTGTTTGTCCCTGCCATTGGCAGCAAATGCCATCAATGGCAGGCAAGAGGTTAACACCTTCCTTATTGGCACACACACACACACACACACACATACCCATTTACTTACCACGCATGGTTCTGATGCATTCATAAGCTTGGAAATCCCATAATTTGACTGTCATATCAGCAGAACATGATACTAAAATGATAAAACAAGATAATTCCAATAAAAATTATTATTTTATATTAGTTTCACCTTAACAAAAGATTAAAAAAGATATTTTTAAAAATATTATAATTATTGATCAAGTATTTTAATTATATAAAAAATTCTTTAAAATTATTTTATATTTGTAAAAAATGCACACACACACACACGCGCACGCGCGCACGCGCACACACACACACACACACACATACACACACACACACACACACACACCCATCTACTTACCACGCATGGTTCTGATGCATTCATAAGCTTGGAAATCCCATAATTTGACTGTCATATCAGCAGAACATGATACTAAAATGATAAAACAAGATAATTCCAATAAAAATTATTATTTTATATTAGTTTCACCTTAACAAAAGATTAAAAAAGATATTTTTAAAAATATTATAATTATTGATCAAGTATTTTAATTATATAAAAAATTCTTTAAAATTATTTTATATTTGTAAAAAATATCATTTAAAATATTCAGCCAGCCATTATGAAAAAGAGTAGCCTATAAAATGTTTATATTTGTATGAACCTTAAGATATTAAAATTCTTCATACGGTTATTTTAAAATTATAAAAAATTTAGAACAACACAAAATGTAAATATATAGGAACTCTAACTCATGCAAATTCAACTTTATGCAAAAAATTTTGCATGAAAACAATTTTAAATTCATTTTTACAATTTAGTATTGTAGTCTTGCAATTTTTTACTGTAGCATCAAATAATAGTTATGACACTACATAAAACTGCTTTGACAATTAACACTGATGAAAAAGCAACAGAATTCTGCCTGTAAATTGATACTCTTTTGTTTTGCTGGGTAATTTTATTACTTCTGAAACATTTGTGTAGTATAGTGATGATGTCTCTTACTATTAAATAAAGTTTGTATCATATATTCTTTATAATTATTTAAATAATATCCAAATTGGTGAGGGAAGAAATTAAAGAAGGCTGACATTTTAATGCACTAAATTGATAACTTCTAAAATTTATTATACAGTGGACTCGTTTTTACGAATCTCCAATTTACGAACTACACGTTTTTACAAGCAATTAGTTGAATGGAAAAAAGTCCTTAATGCCATTCCCATTTATGAACTTTTTTTGGGATCTGTATGAGTTCATAAAATCAAGACTCCATTGTATAAAACAGTTTTGATTATAATTATATTTAATTGTTTGATATCTTATATATTTTTTTCATTTTCACATTATATTTAAAAAAAAATAAAAGTTTAAAAATATCTGAATGATTTTTTTGTAAAATGTTTGCTATTTTATGATTTTTTTGTTATATTTTAACAAAATTTCATTTATCTTTCAGATCCTATTACTTCAAGATCAAACATTAAAATGAATTGACAGCAGATGATGATAGTTGATAAATGATTTTCAAGAAAAACAGATAAATATATATACAAATAATTACTATATAAATATAAAATTGGACTTTATATTATAGTTTTAATGTGTGAATTAAAGTACTTGATACAAAAGCTTATAAAGTAAACTGAGATGGTGTGGCATTCACATCTAATAGCTAACTGGTTATAGCCGACAGATGATTATGTTAAACACTCTTTAATTTTGTTTATTAAATATTAGTGAATATGACAAAACAAATGAATGTCAGAAACAAAACACAGATCATCATTTAAAAAAGTGGCTAATACCACAATTGAATAGAGCATGTCCAAATAGACAAAATAATAATAATAATAATAATAATAATAATAATAATAATTTCTTTTTGAATAAAATAAAAAGAAAGCCAAAATTAATGAAAATAAAGATGTTTGCTAATAAAATACTTCAAGTTTTATTTGTAAACATTTTTATTTTCATGAAAGGAAGTATATAGAATTGAAGAAAGTATAATATAAGAAAAGTAACATTCAATGCTTTACCAAGATATTTAACTTAAAAAATAAGCACCAACAGCAGTAGGTTATAAAAAATCAATGTTAATAATGTGCTAATAAAGTTTTAATTTGAATAATCTACTGCTGTTGGTGCTTGGTTTTAAATTGAATAAGAAAGGTATCCTAAAAATTTAAGTAGCAAACTTATATTAAATCACATCATGATTTAATTAAATATTAAAATTTTTAATATAATTATGAAAATTAATGCAATACCGATGTAAATGACATTCCAGAGAATGTGTTATGCAAAAGGGTTAAATGTTACTATTAATAGTTAACTATAATAATAAAATTAATATTTCTTACCTTTTACTTAGGTTATATATATATATTACAACACAAATTTTTTTAATTTTACCAAAATAATTAAGCAATTTATATTGCAATGATAAAATAAATCTTATATAAATTAGAGAACATATATAAGTGTCTTTTGTTTGAATAATAAATTATTCAAATTTATTTTGAATGTTTACAATAGTTAATTATTTTATAAAATTAACTTAAATATTAAAAAAATAAAAATAAATGATATATAAAGTAAAATGTTTAAATTACTAAGTTTCTAATTTGTTATCTGAAAAAGAGAATATTACCTAGTTCTATATTTATGCTTTCAGTTTATGATTAATTTTATTTCCAGATAGACAATTCTAGAAAAACTATAAGCAATTCTTTTAGAAACTTATTACAGAAGAATTTCATCAATTTAGATTCTGACAGTTCAATTTGCTTAATCTGAACATTGAATGAAATCAGTAAAATATGTGATTGGCATAAATTATAAATTTCTGAAATTATTATTATTTACATAAGTAAGTAACCTTTATATTACTAAATATATCTTAGTCTAAATTAATTTAATAATTTTAATTTAAGTGGATAGAAAACTTGTAAAATTGGATATTAATATTTGTGACAAAATTTTTTTATTTTTCTAGCAGTGTCAATTAAGCCTCTTAAAGTAGGAGAAAAAAATACTATTTATTATTCACAAAGCTTGATATAGTCTTCATGAAAGCACTTTCAGCTTATATCAGTCATTCTCAGTTGCAAACACTGTATAATACTTTACTAGAAATGCAAAGAAACCTAGGAAATTAAGACTCAGGAATTTTTATTTTTATTTATGATAATTTTTTACTAGTTTGAATTATTATTAAATTGAATATTATTCACAAAGCTTGATATAGTCTTCATGAAAGCACTTTCAGCTTATATCAGTCATTCTCAGTTGCAAACACTGTATAATACTTTACTAGAAATGCAAGCAAAGAAACCTAGGAAATTAAGACTTAGGAATTTTTATTTTTATTTATGATAATTTTTTACTAGTTTGAATTATTATTAAATTGAAACTAACTCCTTATTAATCTAACTAATATTATTTTACACTATTTTTTTAACTAATGAAAGTGCTTGGCACTATCCATGAACTTTTGCACAAAATAATTAGATAAATTCAATATACCAGGAAAAAGTTTTATTTATTAATAGAAAATATTTTTGATCTAATTATCAGGTCAGCATCAGTTTCATTTTAATATATCAAATTTGAATTTCAAAATAATAATTCTATATATTGTGAATCCAAAGTTGCAATGTTAGGCTTATATTTAAAACATTAGTAATTAATCTAAATAATAATGTTTTAAATATAAGCCTACTGTCAACTTTGAATTCACAACATAATACAGTGGTGCCTCTCAATTCGACACTAATCCATCACCGAAGTAGTGTCGAATTGAACTGTCGAATTGCAGGATAATATTTCCCATATAAGACTATTTAAAATAGATTAATTCGTTATCGGTTCCCATCCCACTCCCTTAAAGAGTGAGGTGAGAAAGATACACTATATTATTTACTTTATTATATGTGTTTTACTATTGTATAACAAACCAATTTATAAAATACACTATTTTATACACAACACACAATTTATCAGCTCTTGGATGTTGGAATGAAGTCTTCCAGCAGACACCCTAGCACCCATAATCTCCTCTCTCTGTTGCAAAACATTGCCAGAATTGTCCTAGGAATGCCATACTCGAGTTACATTTTAATTGTTCTACCTTTCTGCACTTTATCTATAATTTTTTTCTTCGTCTCTTTGCTCAATCAAGTTTTCTTCTTTTCGGTATTATTCCTCTGGTCAGTTCTTTTTGAACCAACCCATCCTTACATTTCATTCAAAAAATAATAATTATTACAAATTTTTTACTTTCTGAAAAACAGAATTGAAAATTAACATAAACAACACCGATAAACATTAAATTAGCCCAAAAAGAACCGACAAACAGCAAATGACATCACACAATTCCATGCATGCACATGCGTCAATCCGCAAAACTCAAATGTTGAATTGCGGAACGTCTAATTGCAAGGCACCACTGTACTTCAATATATATTTTATTCATATTATTATTTTTATATTTTCTATTATTTATTTATTAATTAATATTGCAAATATGTTACAATTTATTTTATAATAATATATAACATTGCTTTGAAATTCAAATACAATATATTAGAATGAAACAGATGCTGATCTGAGAATTAGGTCAAAAATGTTTTATTATTAAATTTTTTCCTGGCTTGGATCTATCTAATTTTAATCCAGGATTTTGATAAGGAAATAATTATTTTTTATACATATGTAAAGATAAATATGAAACTATTTTTTTATATTTTATAATTCATTACTTTTAATGAAATAAAGTTTAAAAACAAATATTTTTGAACATTAAACCATATTTAAAATGATATCTCACAAGACACCTATAAAAAAATCACTCATTCTAAAATGTAAAAATCTGAAAGCTTTCTCATGAATGCTTTTTACATTAGATGGTGCTTTACATTATTTTAACATAATAGATATTCAAAAGTAATATTTCACATTTTTATTTATTATATTCTGATTTTTAACACAAACAACTCTATTATTTAAAAATAATTATTTACAAAGAATATCAAAGATGCCTACTAATATAACTGTAGTTTAGATATTTTAATAAAAAAAAATTTCTTTCAAATTACATATTTTGTTATTGAATTTATAAAATTTTTGATGTCATTACAAACTATAAAAAAAAGATTGCAGTTTACATATAATACAAATTCCTATTTCTAGCACTCAGGTAGAATATTGATATGAAAAATTTATTAGTTGCAAATTACATTCTATATGCAGAAACGTTTTTAGTCTATATGACCTTCATCAGTTGTACGTAAACTATATACATATATTATGCAAGGCTTAATAACAAAAATATTAAGAATTCTTTAATTTGTTATTAACCTTTAGCGCTCCACCGCCTAGCTATGCTAGACACGCCTGCTCCGTCTAACGCTTTATTTTAAAGAGTTTAAGAGAGGGGAGTTAAAGGAGTTATGAGGTGTTTATTAAAAATAAGTTTTGTGTGTATTATATTGTCAGATCCAGTGAAATATGGAATAAAATATACTATGGGTTGTCAGGTGCCCTTTTTCTAGTGATATGTGATATTTGATCTTGAGCTTTCATATCATACACAATGTAGTAGTAGAAGTAATCAAGTACTGTACTGAATGTATTTACCATCAATATTCTGGGGAACGTAATAGCGAACAGATGTGGATGAAGGATGAAGTGTAGGCAGTTGACCATTATGAATGGGCACATGGTATCTTACTCCTTGATGACAACTCAAGATCCCATACTGCAACAGCAAACCTTATTGCTTAGTTCAAATGAAAATGCCTTAACAATCCTAATGTCATCTTCCAGCTTTGAAAACGATGCTAGGAGGACAGTATTTCACCAGTAATGAAGATGTAAAATAAGTTGTTTTAACTTATCCATATGCAGAGCATGGACTTTTACAAGAGGTGCTTCTTCAATCTTGTTAAGTCTTATGATAAGTGTTTCAATACAGTGTGGACTATGCTGAAATATAAGAATCTCTCTTTCTATCCGTAATGTATTTTGTCTGTAGAATAAGTTTTGCAAATCTGCTATTAACATCAGATTTGCAAAACTTATTTTTGGATTGTTTCTCTTATTATCTAAAATAAATAATTATTGTATGATTTGATTTGATAAACATCTCTCTGTAATATATTAGAACTTTGTAGTAGCTGAAAGTGCAAGAGACTATTTAAAAAAATCCAGCACTAGCCTTAGCCATTTTAAAAACACTCAAAATGAAATTTGTTTTGATTCCATTGTGGGTCTGTTATCTCCTATTCATTTTTATAACATTTTTACTTATTCACTTTTTACTGTTTACATAATAGTATAAACAAAAAGTTGTATATATATTTTATTAAATTCTCATTAAAAAAATATATCATCATACTTAAATTTTTCACAAGGACATCAAGTCTGACCCATTGATCTTCCTCCTCCTGGAATCTGGCTGACTCCAACATAGATATGGGCAGTCTGTGATAAGTCTTGGAATGGTCTACCATTTAATAATCAGAACATTGTGAAAAGTAGTATTTTAAAAAATTTTTACAAAAAAATATAATGAATGTAAAACAAAAAGCAAGTTGTTGAATGAAAGAGAAAAATAAACCATTTGTTTAAAAAGTTTAAATAATTTGGAAAATGAATAGCTATTAATAATAAAAACAATAATAAAGATTATTATTGTTTTTATTATTGAATAGCTATTGATAGTTCCTTTATTTTTCTCTGTGATATACCCAATTATTCAGTGCTTTATGTAGCTGCTTCATTTGATCACTTCTCCTAAGGTTGATTTTGTAAATATCTTGCTAAAATAAATAATAATTGATTTATATTATTAGTTTTTTTTATAAACAAATATTATCTTTTTACAAATTTTTATTTTGAATTCATTAGATAAAGAAACTGAAGAAAAATGTCTAAAATTTAAAGAAATTCTCCTTTTGATCCTTCACTATGTTTAAAAAATAATAAAAATTATATCGAAGTTTATTTATATATTTTATTTGTGATTAAAATATTGTGGTAAAAAAATAATTTAGGAAACTAATAAAATAATGAACTAGGAAGTATTATATAGTTTATTAAATTGTGTGAAACATTCAAGACTTGATTATCCTGATTAAATTACAAATAGAAAATGCACAATCACTTTTTCTGTATATAATCTTATTAATTTGCTAATTAAAACTAATTAAAAGTTATGCTAATCCTTACTTTTTTAAAGTAAAGATTGGCATAACTTTTGCTTGATGATATTCATATTTTACTTCCTGATATAAAATTAAAACAAACGTTTCTGTAATAAAAATTTTCTCTTCTGATCAGTGCTGTTTATTTTTGTTTTGCTTATTGACATTCTCTTTTATATTATGACCTTTCACCTATTAATATGTAATTTGATATTCTTTATAGTGTATTGGTTCTTTTTTTAACATAGGAAAATACAAATAGTTCTCAATTTATGAATTCCTACTTTGCAAGTTCCTGGGTGTAAGAGTTTTTTTCCTCCCCAAAAATGAAGTATAAAAAAATTGAAAATATGAACCTTAATTGCAATTAATTTATGCTAACTGTTTATAAAAAGACATTTCAAATCACACATATAGCTATGCAATACAATATAACTAGATTTGTACAGAAATTCCATCATATGCTATGAAATCAGAATAATCAAAATGATATATCAAGAAATGAGAAGTCACACACCCTCTGGCTTTCATAGTTTTTATCAGCATATTATGTAAATAACTTTCATTTCTGGATTGTGCCTAAGGCAATAATTCAACTATATAAAAGGTCATCTTAGCTATCAATAAAGAATTTTTAACATTTATATGACAAGTAATTTCTTTATTATAATAATTTTCTTGATTTTTAGAAGTCATGTTTTCATTTATTAGATAAATAAATCAAATAACCTAAACCACTTTAAATCAGAACTGAAAATGTATGTTCGCTATGTTGACGATATATGTGTAATATGGGAAAATGAAAGATATGATAATATGCTAGCCAACGCCCTCACAGACCATACTCTTGGTCTCTCCTTAAAAATAGAACAAACAAGACAAGATGGATTCCATTTTTTAGACATAGAGATAAGTACAGAAAAAGGTGAATATATTACGAAAGTTTATAAAAAACCCACTTATAAACTTGTAATGATTCCGTCTTGGTCAAATGACCCGTATATTTATAAACTAGCAACATTTAAAGCATTATTTAACAGAATTTGTACTCATACTACTAAATGGTCGGATATGAAAAGTGAATTAAATCACATCCTAGAACAAGGAAGAAAGTACGGCTATACATATAAAACAATGTTAGGTATATGGTCTAAAATCTCTAGTTGCCTTATGAATCCATGTCCTAAGCCAAAGTTGAAATCGCATACACAAGATAATTGTAAATATATAGACCTCCCATATGATAAAGAGGTAAGAAAATTACTTAATAAAACACCTAAAATATTGGATTATAAGGTTGTATGGAAAAGAGGAAAAACTGTATATAATAATTTAAGGAAGCTAAATAAAAAACGTTTGTACTGAAGATGGGCCATAATCTAGCCCGAAAACGTTTTAGATGATTAAAAGTTTTTGCCTTGCCTAAAGAGCTGTTTATTTTGATTTAAATTAAATACAGCAAGAGCTAGTTATATATTAGATAAATCATTGTTTAATCATAAACTATTGATTTCATTGACTTTTACTTAATATTATTTGAGTCAAATTTCATAGTTTAGAATAGAACTTCAGTTTTTAACATTGTCTATGGCAGTGGTCTCACACTCAAATTGCATGCAGGTTGAATGCACAATTCGAAAGGAAATGAAGAGTTGAATATTTTGTTAATATTATTCGAGTCAAATTTCATAGGTTAGAATAGAACTTCAGTTTTTAACATTGTCTATGGCAGTGGTCTCAAACTCAAATTGCATGCAGGTTGAATGCACAATTCGAAAGGAAATGAAGAGTTGAATATTTTTAAACAAAATTGCAATGAAAAGAAAATATTTACTTGTAATTACTTTCATTTTTTCTTACAAAGATATCAAAATAACATTATATAATTATGGGATTATAAAACAGTTTTTTTTTTTTTTTGATTATTACTTGACACCTGATTAACATGTGAATCTGCTAAAATTTGTAGCTTTGGGGACAAATTACTGGAAAATATCTTCATTAAAGATTGTGAATGTTTATCAGTCAATCGATTTGTTTTGTAGATTTATTAATTTTCATCTGCAAAAAGAACTGTTTATTTTCATGACAAAATTTTATGAGGAATGATTCGTAAATGCACAATAACAAGAGCAAAAGTGGAAGTAGTTACTGATAGCCGGTTGAGTACAGTACACTTTAAGACTTTACATTGTTATTTTATTAACACTAAATTGTAATAATTTTCTGACTGTAACATGTATTGTGAGGAATGATTCGTAAATGCACAATAACAAGAGCAAAAGTGGGAGTAGTTACTGATAGCCGGTTGAGTACAGTACACTTTAAAACTTTACATTGTTATTTTATTAACACTAAATTGTAATAATTTTCTGACTGTAACATGTATTTAAACAAATAGCTAAACCATCTTCACGCGCTCT
The DNA here is from genome assembly GCA_000484575.1 of Olivierus martensii. Lineage (NCBI taxonomy): Eukaryota > Metazoa > Arthropoda > Arachnida > Scorpiones > Buthidae > Olivierus > Olivierus martensii. The sequence continues at coordinate 76,975 of AYEL01088269.1, forward strand.
ACAAAATTGCTTTGTGGACTGCCAGTTTGAGACCACTGGTCTATAGAAAATTGATTCTTGGTTTATGAATACACTCCAGGAACATATTAACTCCTAACCCCTTGAATGCTGATGATGTTTCATGTCATCAGTACCATTGTGCCAGCTGCTTTCTGTAGTTAAGCCTAATGATATTCAGAAATTTATAAATTGTCATATCGTGTTTATTTTTTGTTGAAGAAATTTGAAATTTTTGCAGTTTATACATTCCTTTTTACCAATACAATTATTTATTTATTTAAAGAATATTTGTTACATATATTCTATTTTTTGCAATTTTTTTTAGGCATTCAGTAACATGTATTTAAACAATTAGCTAAACCATCTTCACGCGCTCTACAAAATTGCTTTGTGGACTGCCAGTTTGAGACCACTGGTCTATAGAAAATTGATTCTTGGTTTATGAATACACTCCAGGAACATATTAACTCCTAACCCCTTGAATGCTGATGATGTTTCATGTCATCAGTACCATTGTGCCAGCTGCTTTCTGTAGTTAAGCCTAATGATATTCAGAAATTTATAAATTGTCATATCGTGTTTATTTTTTGTTGAAGAAATTTGAAATTTTTGCAGTTTATACATTCCTTTTTACCAATACAATTATTTGTTTATTTAAAGAATATTTGTTACATATATTCTATTTTTTGCAATTTTTTTTAGGCATTCACTCAAATTATTACATCTATTTGATAGCTGTGTCCATCCTGAATAAAATAAGCCATGAATGATGTAATTCAATGAAAAATTATTTATTTAGTAAATTAGTAACATTATACAAATTTTCTAAGCAAAATTGATGTATATTCTTTCATAAAAAAAAGCTTAAATTTATATTAGATATCATTTTTGAGCAATTTTTTACATTAAGTTATATGTTTACTTGACATTTTAATAGTTTTGTGCTTTATTTTGCAAAATATTTGATGTTTTTTAAGAAAAAATTCTAAAGTTAGATCAACTCCTCCCACAGCTGTAATATTAGTTTTTTTACTCTTATTGGTTCAGAATATACTTTTTCTGCCAATAAGAGACAGTATTGAACTTAATAGGAAGAATAGAAATTTCCCAGGAAGGAAATGGCAGGAATTCTAAGTGAGCATGTTGTGCTCATTTTAAATTTAAATATAATAATAATTATATAATGGAAAAAATTTTTTAATTGGTATTCGATAATAATAATTATATAATGGAAAAAATTTTTTAATTGGTATTCGATAATAATAATTATATAATGGAAAAAATTTTTTTAATTGGTATTTGATGCTAATAAATGTAATGTACAATATACAGTAATTAAATTTTGAAAACAACCAAAACCAAAATTTTGAAAACAACCATGTCAAAGGCACTCCCTCACAGTGTGCGCTTTGTCGGAATGCACATCAAAGGTACTCAGCCATGTTAAACATGTCAAAGGCACTCCCTCACAGTGTGCGCTTTGTCGGAATGCACATCAAAGGTACTCAAGGGGTTAAACTATCTATTGTATATACTCGGGTATATGCTGAGGTTTTTTCCAAAAAAAAATTTTTGAAATGGGGAGTTGGCTAATACATGGGTCAAAAAAATCAATTTTTTTTTTGGCTGGAGAAATTGAAGTAATAAGCAAAACCATAACTTTCCGAATGTCTCCTGAAGACCAGCAAGGAAATTTTGCAATGATTCATTTAATACAATACCAGATAAAATTTTATCTTACCCCAAAGTGATCGAGTATGTCATACCACTGACTCCAACTTATGTCTATATTCCATAAGTTCATCAGGAAGGCGATGCCACACTGCCCAATACAATGCGACATGAAAACTCTTGACAATCAATCAAGAATTTTACCTAGGATTCATACTTGGGAGTAAAAATATATTTATTTTTTATTATTATTAATTAAGAATGTTTTAATCCATTCACTAGTAATTCAAACTCAATTAAAATACTTAGCACACTCTGTAGTTTTAGATCAATACTCTCTTTTAATTAGCTTTCGCTCAGTACAAACGTTTTCGACGTTCTAACGCCATCCTCAGGTATCTTATCTTACAATACAATAGAATATTACTAAAGAACAGGCACTGAAAAATAACTGTAGTTTACAAAAAAGTTCATTGTAAGCAAAATCAAAACTTCAAAATGGCATGCTTAACAACTTTAAAGCCATCTTGTTATACTCACAAAAATGCACACAAAAAACAAAGCATACTTAAAATAACTTTTATAACTAATAGCACTTACTGCGGTTGAGTTAACTGCTTCTTCTCTAGAGATACGATTTATTTGTACTGCAAATGTTTTCGGTCTCTCTGACCATCATCAGGCTAGGTTTTCTATTTTCTCTAGATACGATTTATTTGTACTGCAAACGTTTTTGGTCTCTCTGACCATCATCAGGCTAGGTTTTCTATAAAATCATTAATTCAAATCGTGAACATAATTCTTGGATCTATTTAAAGCTAAATTTAAACAAACGAAGCTTCTAGAACAACTTCTCTAAGCAACCATTCACTTGGCAACCGACGTGTTGATTAATGATGTAATAAATCGTGAAATGATGCTACAGTTTTAAAATGTTAAAAATTATAGTAAACTTAAGACGGGGGTATTGTAGAAATTGAGTTCTAGTTTCGTTGTCTTCTCTCAGTTTGCTGTAATGCGTATTTCCAGGCTGCTGGGAGGTCTCTTGCTGCTCTATCGTTTAACAATTTTTCTTGTCTCCCTTTCCTCATAATCTCTAACAATTCAGCTGTGTATGCCTGGGTCTTACTTTTTATAGGTTTAACGACCTTGGCTTCATCCCATCTTATGTCAAGTTCGATTGAGTAGGCTTCTAAAGCCAAGGCGGTAGTAGTTCTAGTGTTGGCTATGTCGCTCTTATGTTCCTTCAGCCTTTGAGCGAGAGTTCGTGTAGTCACACCTATATATTTCGCTAGCTGCTGCACTCTCTTGTCAATAACTGGAATTTCGTATACCCCTTGCTTTTCTGATTCACTTCTTGGGTCTTTTTCATTCCTCAAGAGGTTGAAAATAGTTGGCTCTCTCAATGGTGCTACTCTCTTGTTG